>CAJQUW010013494.1:0-22521 GCA_907163375.1 Prostheceraeus crozeri
CTATCTCAGAGGTGGTTACGCCAGGGTCGGTGACATGTCACATCCTGTCACATCAGCATTTGCCGTGTCACATTGCAATAATAAACAATAAATAAGTCTTTTCGATACTCGAGCATATTAGGAAAGTTTAGTTTTCAATATATATCGCACTAAATATGGGATGCAGGGGTTTATCCAAGCACAATTTCCTCCCAAAAATGATGTTCTCGCAACGAAGTACGGTACTAACAGTTTCAATTACGTTTCAATCACGTTATGAATGATACTAATGATTTTATTGCATTCTAACATTTCGTAATGCAAAGCCAATGAACTTGCTGAGTGAAACGAACTGCACCGGAAGTGTTCTTTATTACAAATGCAAAGCAAATATTGGGCTACAAAAAAAAAAATTACACTCAGTGAAATCGTTTTAAAGAAAACAATTAGGCTTATTGTAGTATGGTATGGCGCAATATGACAAGGTGTGCATGGTTATGGTGTATTGAAGTCAATTAAAGCTTGTAATGGACGTATTGCGTAACAGCAAGTTTTCATTTTTACAAATACGAAAACAAAATATTGAAGAATAACTCTGTAAAATCGATTCAACGAAAACAATAATTACAGTATGGTATGGCGCATTGCAGTCAATTAAAGCTTGTAATGGACGTATTGCAGGACAAAAACAAAGTAGAACATATGTACAAAAAACTAAGGCACCGTTTTCTTTTTCTGCCAGCTTCCATTAGCTTCAACTTCTTCTCGTTGGCAGATTTCTTCATTTCCTGACTTCTCGTTATCAGGGCATTCGCGGCATTGATTTTGTTGATGGTCAACCCCCGAGCAGCCTTCAGTTAGTAACTTCGTTCCTTCATTCAACAAACCTTCAGCTTCAAGCAATTGACGCTGGACATCAGCCATGTCCTCATCACGCTTTGTGACTTTCTGCTCCTCATGAACGCTTTGTAGCAATTTTTTCTGCTGTTCAATCCTCTCGAGGTAATTGACTCTTGCACTCGTTACTGCCTTTCTGAGGGACTGTGTCAACGGCAATTTTGCCGGATTGCCTTTATGCTTTTTCATAAACGAACTAGTTGAACGATAACCGTTCAACGTTGCGTCAGTCAGTCTTGTCCGTTTTGGAGTCAGCAACAGTTTGTTTTCGCTGAATGAGCGCTCCACATCAGCATTGCCGTGTGAAAGAATCAAACACAATTTAACGAGCTTGGCTACACTTGGATATTTGCATGTACCATTTGTAGCCTTGATCCTGAAGATTTTTCGCCAATAGTCTTCGATCCGTTGCCCAGCATTAGCATCAACGTCATCTTCATTCTCTTTCTCATCATCAGATTCCTCCGAGTCAACTTCCATCGGGATGCATTGCGAACTAGTGTCACCGAGATCTTCAGCTTTCAAAGCCTTCCACTCATCAACGACAGCATCGATTTTGTCCCGAGGGAATAGTTTGATGGCAACAGCCAAACGTCGCACAGCTTCAGACGACCACACAGCCTTCCTGGCAAGGGGGTGCAACGCTTGCAAATCACGCAAAATGGGATTATTGAGGGGCAACTTTTTCAACAGGAGTGAGACAACATCGATGTAGAAGGTCTTTGCGCGATCAAGAAAATCATCGAATTCTTCTTCAGTTATCTTGCCTTCTGCCTTCAAAGAAGCCAGCGACTTGAGGCAATCATGGCCAATGTATGGACGCTTCAAATGATTTGCAGATGACTGATAAGTTACTTCGCAAAGCTGTAGACCTCGGGCCTCACCAATTTCCTTTTCAGTCACGAAGCGTCGAAGAAGTGTAAGAATCAAAGTTGACAATTCATCATGTAGCACATGAATAAGAGGAGCTTCACTCTGGAGCATCCTTGTCACTCTCGTGAAGATTGGCATCGCTGATTTCATGAACAGAATTTCCGGTAGGAGGACTTTGTTGTTCAGGATTTCCACCAATTTCTTTATTCTGCTGTTCTTTCTCTTCTTGGAATCACTGATCAAACGTGAGCGAAGAAAATATTCTCTTAACGCCGGATACTGTTCCAACAGTCGCTTTGTAACATCTTCAATCGTCAGCCACCGACTAGGAACATGTCGCAAGAAGATATGCTTCTTTATTTCTAGCTTTTCTTGGACTTTTTCAAAGTCCTCCCGTCTGACTGATGAGTCTGAAAAGAAATAGTAAAGCTCCAGTCCCAGAGATTCAACATCATTGCCAAACTTGTCATAGGCAGAGCAGAATGCATTGTGAACTTTGTGAATGTTGCAAGTGTCTATATCAACTAAATCAGGATTCAGCTTCTTCTTTGCCTCCTTTGTCAGGGCTTTCATGACATTGGGGCCATCAGTTGAAATTTGCAACAATTTCTTTGTGTACAGAGGCGTGGCAACATCGGCAAGCTTCTGGTATAGCAATTTGAGATTTACACGTCCCAGTGTCACACTTGAAAGATGATATACCACCACGCTTTCGTTTTCCTCCGAGTAATAGCGGACCAGCACGTCCAATTGCCGCCAATGCTTAGCAGTGGTGGTTTCGTCAATTTCAAGAGTGTAGGCAAGAGCTGTGTTACGTATCTCGTTTTCAACAAGAGATTTGAAGTGTGGTCCAAGACCATCAGACAATATACGTGTGGCTTTGTTCCTCTTCATTTGCATTCCTTTTGCAATTTCGGAATCGGGAAACATTGACGAAAATGACGGAACCATGGTATCACAAACATTTGCAGGTATGTTACAAACGGCTAATGAAGTACAAAACATAGCTTCCGCATTCACAATCTTTTCATTAAGTGACAATCCAGCTGATTTGCTACTCGATGATTTGATGGAACTTGTAAGGAGAGTTTGAGTACGTTTCAATTGCTTCAGCTTCTTATCACTATCACGGTGCCGTGCCGAGGCACTGATGTGACTTGCTGCTCCTCCATGTCTACTCAAAGCACTTCGACCACGTTGCCTACATCAATTTCGATATCACAAATCAAACAATGAGCCTTATACAAGTCGTTTGTAGATGAAGAAGTGCACCAGTAAGAAATAGATCATCATTTTCATCATTGCCTTGCAGCATGGTATTCTTAAACACTTGACGGTGCCTTCCTGACATAGTTCATCCTGAAAGACGAAAGCAAAATCCTGCATAAGCATGAGTACGGCTGAAAACAAGGACATGCGAGTACTACATGCACATGCATAGCACTATCGTATGAGTGATTCATACTTGTCCAAACAAGGGTTGCTCCATCTATGATTTGTCATACGCAGTGATGCAGTTGTTTCCTGATATTCTGGAATTTAGGCCTAAATACATAAATTCACACACTGCTAATTCAAAGGAATGAACTTGAAAGTATAATTTAGGTCCAAGGAAAAATCGGCAATATGAATAATAATCTATGTGTAGAAAGTCTTTAACATCGGCGCTAGTCAAATCTGTTGGGTAAAAGCAAAAGAAATCTGAATCAAAATTTCATCCAGCCTTATTACACCTGCTTTTACGTTTTTTGTTGTATTTAATCTGACTAATTGATCCGAAAAATCCTTACATTTGGACAAATATTAATCGTTCGGCACCGAAAAACATGAAAGAATAAGAATTCTGATAGAGACTCGTCAAATACATGTATGACAGATTTTCCTAGAGCAATTACATCATCCCTAAGACAATTCATTTTGCCTATCAAATAGTGATTATCTTTAACTTTTGTTTCATAAATCACGTGAAAATGATTAGCAGCTTAATGAGGAGTTTCAAATAAGTACATGTTGATTGTAGAGGTAAATCTTTTTAACGAAGCTGGTAGAAAGTATTACTATCTAAGCTTCAGGAAAAGTGCTGGTGATCGGTGGATTTGAACCACTGACTAGGCAGTCATGGCCTAGGCTCTAGGCCTACCAACTGAGCTATCACAACATGAAGGTGGCAGCTGGGGTTTTCGAGCATCAACAATGCCAGTGATGCCACTCCAAGAAAACTATATCAATTGAGTTCATGGTGTCCGATATGTCTATCCATTTAACTTTCCCCAAATAAAGAAACTGAAAATTTGGATTTTCAGGACAGACATACTTTTATTTGAAGGACCGATTCATGTAGAAATACACTTGTCCTTGCAATCCATACTTGCACTAATCAGCAATGGTGCCCCGGCGGGATTGAAACCCGTATTAAGGTCAATAGGCCTATCGGTGGTAGGCCTATGTAACATGTCGGTACGTATGTTATTGGCAGTGCTTTACACGCACAATGTACATGGTTTTAGTCAAAGCAAACAAAATAACAACTGAACAATTTATTGTCAAATCGAAATAGGTACATTTGTTTTCATTTAGCACACATCACGTGTCGTATACGTAGTACGTTCCTGCACATTATCAGACATTGCAATGTCGAGAGAAGGGAAGGATAACAGGGAAGCAAGGACAAATGTAATGGAATCACAACAGTTATTGGGGATCTGACTTCTTTGTATCCTTGAAATCCACTTCAATCACCGGACAGATTCTCGATAAAATTCAGATAAAAGTTTCGATAAAAATCCAGATAAAAAATCAATAATCACGAAATCCATAGAAAATTTACTGCTCCCTTAAGTTGAAATGAGGCATGGTAATCTACATCCTGCAAGAAAAAGGCGAGACAAATCTTTCAGATCAAAATCTGCTGTAACTTCGCTGTGTCACATTTTGTCACGCCATTCTGCCGAATGTCACCATATTGTCACATTTTTTAGGCGACGCTCGATTGTCACCGATTGTCACCAATTGTCACGGCGTACCACCCCTGCTATCTGTCTATCCCTCGCTGTGCTCGGGCTGTGCAACATAGCTGCGGCAGGAAAAGTTGATATTTCCTCTCTCAAGAAAATAGCTATTTCAGGAGAAGCAAAAAAACTGTCTGTAGATTGCAATTCTTATTGAAAATGGAAACCATCTTAGCATGTTCCTTTTAACATACTTCTACTATGGACAAGATATTTTCAAATACAAATTGATTACAAGAAAGTGCTGCAATTGATTGTAACTCATTTTATGGGATTTATACCAAAACGTCGGAGTTCCGATTTAGTCGCATCCGTTTTGGTCGCACTTCCGAATTCGTAGCATCCGATTTCGTCGCAAAAGGTCGCAGAAGAAAAAGGTCGCATCCGAATTCGTCGGATCAAACGGGTAAGAGTACAAACGTTGCATAGTAATAATTTCTTCTTAGAAATTAGTACTAATTTGAATCTTTAGTTAAATTATTCAAGTGATGAAGCTTGATTTTGATATAAATCAAAATCACTTTATCACCATTGGTTACTAATCTATTGAAGGATGTTGGTTTTAACTTTCTTGTATATTTTTTTTTTTTCAATAATGTGATTCCGTGAAGTATAAATTGACAAGAAATTTCTGTGATGTCTGACGACAAGCTTCACATAGATATTTGCTGGAGGACAAAGATCAAATTAACACATAAAAAGCCATACTGAAGCTAAAGGGTGGCTATGACAACTTTTATAGAAGCAACATAGATCAACTGCGACCAAATCGGAATCCTATTACGACGAAAACGGACATGCGACGTTTTCGGACGCGACCTTATCGGATGCGACGTTTTCGTACAATCCGATTTTTATGAATGCACATATGCGATATTACTTGCTAACATTCCACGGCCAAACTTTTGAGTGACTTTTCCTGAAGGATTGCCGCGATATTGCCGCGACAACGATGACTTTTTGACCTCGTGGGACTACAAAGTTGGTTTTTCCTCCCGGCAGTTTACATAGGAAAGATATCTTTTCACTCCCATACAAAATGAAAATTCCTTCTTAGCTCAGTCTTGAGCTGTGGTCTACCGCTTGAGAGCTACTGCGTTTCATCAAGACAAATGAAGTAGCCAAGCAAATTCAAATTTTCAGCAAACTTACAGCATAATTATTGCTGGTGTTGAAAAAACCATTTCATTTTGTCGAATGTAGCAGTAGGTATTTTGTGGGACGATGCTGACATAGTGCAACATTCTGTTGTTCAAAGGTTTTTAGCACTGAAAATAAGAGAAAATTATGAAAAAAAATAACGAGCTAATACTTGAAGAAATGCTGTCGTTCGATGTGAAAATACTTAGTTTCTTCATAGAGCAGTGTGATATTTAATTGTTATCTTCCCCCAGGTTTTCAAATTTGTCTGAAGTCTGCAAAAGTGGATCGATCGTGTTGTGAGTCTTCATTCTTACAAGTCTTTAGCTAGACATGATTTTCAGGCAAATCTATTGATTCGAGTGAGATCAGCGTTACGCCAGCTCTCGACATCAGGGTGACGTCAGTATAATGAAGCTCATCGTGATCCCTCATAAACAATAGTTGAAGAGTCAGCGACACACAATAGCCTTTTACGCGAGTCAGTCGGCATCCCGCTACGAGTGAGGAAGAGGCGGATCAGAGGACAAACTATCGCGGCAAGGGTGGCCGAGCAGAAGACAATCGATCAGCGTCCAGCTAGTAGAAGAGCAGAGGAAAATCAAGTGCGACAAAGGCGGCTGAAGTGTGGTGACAGTGACCTAGCAATTCCCGAGACTCTGCTGCTGCTGATCTCTTGGTGTTGATGATCTCCTGGACTTATAACATTGTGTTGACGTGAACGCTGAAAAGGTCCTTTTAAGGACCATCACCTGCCCTTTATATTTATTTTAAACTCACATTAAACAATAAAGTTGTTTAATCATTTTCCATCTTTTATTTTGGGTAATACGGAAGCGTAGCGTAACAATCGTCACCAATCTTCAAGCAGACATGCTTAAGCACATTTGCTATCCACATACAAAACTTTATGCAGATCGAACAAGTACTTTTTGCATTAGAGACGATACGATACGCATATAGACTTGACGTGTAGCGATGTCAACAGTTTGATCTGACTTCGTCTCTTCGACGCATCATTGTTACTCGTGTATGCATTGTTCTCTCTCCGTCTTCGTCTCATCCACTGCTATTTGAAATCTTCCCACGACCACTACCCTGCCAAACATTTTAGAAATGTTAGACAAGGATGTGGCCTGGTCATCATCACTTCACGAGTTGCCGGAAAATGACTTTGTTGACTTCAAGCGCTTTCTTCTCAGACGATGAGGTTAGAAGAAGTAAGATCAAGCTGCAAATATCGCTGAACTTGAAGTTATCTTTCCTGATTCTGAAAGTACTAGTCCAATTTGCACAAATTTTGGTATGTGGATAGTGAATATCCTCACTTACGTGTTTACAGCTTTGTGACGAATGATTAATTTCTACGGATTTAAGACATTTGAAAACGTGGAGGGGGAGATAACCCATAAATACCCTTTCTTCCTGGGTGCCCAGCACTCTCCTCCATTGCCGGTCACATCACCTGATAGCTCAGATTTTAGTTTGAGAGGAACTCCTTCGTCGTGGAACACTCCTGCTCGTACTTGCCTCCAACTTTTCCATCTTGCTTGGACCCGATTCTTGATGTCCTGTTCGCAAGCAGATGTTTCGCCTACGGGTGAACCGAGATATTAAAATTTCTTAACTGATGAGAACAGTGTTCAATCCCGACGGATCTCCTTCTCGTGCCGAACGGTGGAGAGGTATTCACTCTTACTTCCGCTTATTCTGAACTTCTGAAGACCATTTCTCTCGAAGACACTGCGCCACAGCTCAAGCCGATCTTGTATTGCTGTTATAGAGTTCCCACAAATCAAGAGATCGTCTGGGAAAAGCGTATCTTTTAGGAGATATGGGCTCAAAGCCGACATCTGGCGCAGCCTAACAATTATTTTGAAGGGTAGAGCGTAACCAAGTTTGGTTTTTACAATGTCCGACTATCTCGATACAAGAGTCATACACACATCGCTCTGACACATACGTTAATTGCCATTTATGTGACCTATCTCCTTGGTTAACCTCGTTAATTGTAATCAAACATATGAATCGCTGAAAGAACTATCGGCTCCACAGAATTAGACAGGTCGTCTCTTCTTCTGTTTGACTGGAAAGGAAGCATTGGAACATGCAACGCTAATGAAATGGCACAATCTGCTGACTAAATACCATAGCAATCGAACAATGAGCAGCCAGTTCAACATTGAACACGCCAAATTTTGCGACGTTTCAGTGATTGTTATCATCCGGATCACGCAGCAAAGAAACACAGTCGATGTCAAGTCCTACAGATAAGTTTGTGAACGTTTTTTCGTGCGCCTGTTAACATCTTTAATAATGATCGGAGGGATCAACATTATCGAGAAAACTTTTGCGCAATGATATGAATTCTTCGAATCTGAAGGAATCGTGGCGATCTGAGCATTTTGAAGGAATTCACAGCAATCGGCAAGCGACGCACGACTATTTTTCCTATCTCTGTAATGCATAAAAAATTTCTTTTTGCCCATTTAGTAAGTTCCTGCATGTGCAGTTGCTTTGAAACAGTTTGCACTTCCAGCAAAGTGATGCTCTTAAACAATCTATTTCTGTGACCGGCTCGCATCGAACATGCTTTGTGTCTGACTGCTTAAAGACGGCAATGTCGGAGTGGGACTGATCAATAATAAAGAGAGAGTTCAATGCCTTACAACGTTCCAGTCATAGAAATTGATACCAATAAAACCTATAGAATGGAAGTTTAACTTAATGCAATGCACAACAGCGGCACAGAAATCGCACGCACTTTCACTCAAAAACTCTCGTCAAAATTTGCAGCATTAGGTAATAGTTCGGCAGCTAGAACGAGTTTCTGCAGGGAATGAGATCGAAAATGAGACTTTCACAGAATGATGTACACTCTATCACTATTACGAATCGGTACGTCTGCCGAGTTCTAGTGAATTCCTCTTCTTGTCAGATAGGATCAAAGAAAAGTTAATCCAATGGGACGCAGATTGCAGTTTTTGGCTAAAATGAAGTTTTCTATGTTTTCTCTGATTAAGCGAAAACTACAAAGCCCAGAGTCATAATTTTTGGCATATAATGTCTTTATGTCATTTCCTTTCATGTTCATGCACCCTTGTCTATAAATCTAAATACACTTATATTTGGCGAGCCTCTTAATGTCGGCAAACATAAACATTTTGAGCAACTTTATCCACATTCAACCACATTCTCACATACATCGCCGATCAAATGCATGATAACAGAACATGCACATCATAGGAAATGACCTGAAGACATTCCATGCCAAAAATTAAAACTCTGGGCTTAGTAGTTTAGTAGCTTTTCGTTTAATCAGAGAAAACATAGAAATTCCATTTAAACCAAAAACTGCGATCTGCGTCCCATTGGATTTACATGTGTTTTTCTTTTATCACGTCTGACAAGAAGATGAACCAGGTATAGAACTCGGCAGACGCGCAGATTCGTAGTAGGCAGAAGATGTACATCATCCTGTGGAAGTCTCATTTTCCGCCTCGTTCCCTGCAGAAGTTCGTTCTGGCTGACGGACTAATAATTCAACAGGGAAATATGCACTTTATTGAAAGCAAGTCAAGTCTACATCATTTGTATCGCACTGATTTACCTGACTGTAGCAGTATATTGATGTCATTAGCACTACATGATTCCGGTAAACACAGTCCCCAGTTGATGAGTAAACTCGGAACCTGGAAGAGATAAACATCATTTAAACTGAAATATGAAACATGACGGTTATGCAAGAAAATTGCCCCGTTTGGCATTGGCACACTAGGTGACATGCCACGCTCAATTAAGCGTAATTACACATGACCCTAAACATCCGTGGCTATGCGTGACATTGCGGCAACATCTGTCGGCAGTCCTGTTATAAAGACTTTGCGTCTCATGTGTCTGCATGAATCAGAGGCTGAACAATGTGATAGGACATAAATTTCATGCTCAGGGAAGACAGAACATGCTTAGCAGTTCATCCGTGGTTCAAGCGGCAACGCGGACAACCGCGTAGACGACGCGCTAACTATAAACGCTAAACACTCGCCCGCACGTATTCATAAACATTCCCCATGTTTTAACAGCATCAGATGACGTCATTTCTGACTCTTAGTGCAACGCGTATGTTCGCGCGTAGAGGAATGGAATGTCTTTAACCACGGATGTTTGGGGTGCTCCGTAAATACGCGTGAATTACGCGCGTCAATGTCACCTAGTGTAACAACATTCCTACAGAAGAATTTTCATGAAAAATTAACAATGTGAAATTCATCTCACATTGCGCTAACAATCAGAAAAATAGACAGATAAAAATTGCTCGTTTGAGAAGTACAATGGGTTAAGCATTTTTCTTCCATTTTGATGTGCTCTCTTTTATTCGACTTTGGTTCAATTGTACTGGGTATTTTGTAAAAAAGCAGATTGTACACGAACAGAAATAGAAAATATAACGTTAACGAACTACAGAGATTCCTAGAAATTATAATTAATACAAGCTAGTCCGGCAGCCAGTACGAGTTTCTGCAGGAAACGAGGCCGAAACTGAGACTTTCACAGAACGTTGTACACCCTATGCCTACTACGAATCTGCACGTCTGCCGAGTTCTTATTAGTTCCTCTTCTTGTTAGACACGATCAAAGAAAAGCACATGTTAATCCAATGGGACGCAGATTGCAGTTTTTAGTTAAAATGAAATTTTGATTATTTTCGCTTATTGAAACGAAAATACTATGTCTAGAGCCACAATTTTTGACGCTGAATGTCTTCAGTTCATTTCCTATCATGTTCATGAAACCTCGTCTATAAAGCTAAACACATCCAGATTCGGCAAGCCTCCTGCTGCCGTCAAACACAAGCATTTTGAGCAATTTAACCCACATTTAGTCAAATTCTCGCATAAATTGCCGATCAGAAGCATGATAATAGCACATGCACATCATAACTTTGAATTGTAATTGTATTTAGTAAAGATGCCGGTATTTAGTTACCGGTAACAGAATTTCATAAAAACTTTACCTCATTTGACAATGAAAAATATCAAATTTCGATAGCTGAATATGCAACGTGTTGATATGCATCAAAATGATTTCTTTCTGATGAAATTCAGTTACTCACACAAAAATGGTTTTGAGTGACAAAAAAACATGGAAAATTTGGTAACGGAATTTCAACTGCATAAATTCAATTCACCAAGAAGAATAGGGCTCAAAAATATTGTGACGATATCACCTGTCATATAATTACTAAGCATTACCAATTGATTATACATTCACAGAGAAATAGATTCCCACAGAGCTTGAATATTAGGCTTGATAAGTGACAAACCTGACGTCAAAAACTTATTTTTTAGCCAAACTTCAAACTTCGACTGCTATTGAACCACAGAAGATAGGACAAAAATGAGACATGTTCTAGGAACTAGAGAATCAGAGCTTCTCAGAAGTATGAAAAACATAACTTGAATTTCATTCTTCTATCCCTTAACAAATTCTTTTTCACTTGAATTGTAGTACACGTTTTGTCATATTCGATAAAAGGGAAAATATCAATCATCAATTGTCTCCGATATTCTAGTCGTCAACATCGGTTATCGCATTACTTTCCTTCGTTACGATGTCCAACAATGTAAATGTACAAGTCATTTTGCTCGACACGTAGCGTCTCAATCTCGGATGCAGTATTAAGTGATTGCAGAATGCAATCCGCCCTCCACGTGCCTGCGTTAAAGCAGTGCCTTCCTGGCTAATTCACGCTCTCAACAGATGGTCCGGTGGCCTTGTGGTTAAAGGGTATGCTTGCACGTCCTCTAGCTCCAACGTCGCTGGTTCAAACCTACCCACGACTGATGAGGCCAACAGACCGAAACATGTCTCGTGGTGGTTACATCTGATGGGATTTGATAAAAATGATGATAACACATGCACATCATAGGAAATTACCTGAGGACATTCCATGTCAAAAATTGTGGCTCTAAACATAGTATTTTCGTTTCAATAAGCGAAAACATACAAAATTTCAATTTAGTTAAAAACTGCAATATGCGTCCCATTGGATTTACATGTGCTTTTCTTTGGTCGTGTCTAACAAGAAGAGATAGTAATACGAACTCGGCAGACGTGCAGATTCGTAGGACGCGTAGGGTGTACAACGCTCTGTGAAAGTCTCAGTTTCGGCCTCGTTCCCTGCAGAAACTCGCACTGGCTGCCGGACTAAGCGGTTATCAGTAGGGTTCGGAAAAATACTTATTCAAAAGTATTATAATATTTAAATATTTATTTGCTTCAAAACCTCGGAATATTTAAGAAAATCATCAAAATATTTAAAATGTTTAGAAATCAAATTATACTGCGAATTAAAGCAATGATTCCGCAGGTTTCAGGAAAAAGCTGAGTTGCGTGGCCTTGACTTATTCGAATTTTTCTATATTTAGAGAATTTATGAAAAATCTGTGTCTGTCATTCATTCATCTTGTCTGTAGATAATTATACAATTTGGTCAGCCTTTTGCCCCTCAATAAATTTAGAAAATTGAACTGCCTTTCAAATAATAAAAGGAAAATGTGAAACATGTTTCAACATTTAACTGTTTAGAGATACAATCAAAACTCTTTAATTAAGACCGTGAATGAGTAAAGACCTCAGAAGCCCTAATGAACGGGTCTTAATATGCGATGTGACACGAATTGAGAGGGTGGTCAAGCCTGTGATAGACAACATAGGTCGAACATATAATCCATCCGAGTTCGAATTAACGACATTCGACAATAAAAGAATAGTATCTACTAATTACAAAGCAGACACTACTTACAAATTTGAAAGTAGCAGCACAAAAAACGAACTAATTTTACCACATTTTCAAATTCAAAAAAATCATACTTTTGGGTGGAAAAAGTTACTTCTGATTACAGTTTCAAATAGATCATGTGAAGCGTAAAACACTCGACCTATCAGAATTGGCGTAGCTGTTGCGAGAAATTGTCAGGACCGAGTCAAGGATGTCAAAAATTGAATATTGTTCTTATAATTTGAGATTCAAAAACCACTTTCCGATCCCTGATGATTTTCTAAATATTTTTCCACAATCATTTGGATGTACCTGTAGTCGCCTGTAGAAGAAGGGACCGTAAAATTGCTTTTTCATTTTTCAGAAATGTTTGAAAATTCGATTTTTTCAAAAATTTTCTGAAAATTTTGCTTTTTTAAGGACCCACAGAAATTTTCTCGCAGCGAAAAAGTGATGAATTCCGCTTGGAACATCTATGGTTGGGTATCAATAGTAGTAAGAAAACGGCGAACACCAGATAGCGCAAGATGGCCGCCATCGCTGAGTCCCCCCCCCTCTGGAACGACAGAGGATGTAGTCTGTCGTGGTGTGCCGGCCAGGCGGG
Source organism: Prostheceraeus crozeri (assembly GCA_907163375.1). Lineage (NCBI taxonomy): Eukaryota > Metazoa > Platyhelminthes > Polycladida > Euryleptidae > Prostheceraeus > Prostheceraeus crozeri. Next base: position 13,283 of record CAJQUW010013494.1, read on the forward strand.
TCCACGTTCACAAACTGTTCGCTGACGTCCCCCCCCCTCTGGAACGATAGAGTGTCGGTCGTGGTGGACTTGGGCGACCGCCAGGATTAGTCTTGAGGCTATAGTGTGTGATGTTTTTGGTGCAATCTGCTGAATGTTGGGTTGTAAAATGGGTTGTTTCGAGTGGAAGGAGTGGTCGGATGAGAAAACGGAGGTCGGATTCGTATTCAGCGTGAAATTCTGCATCGGTAGGGTGAGTTTCAAGTCAATCGGAGAGAAAAATTTTCGCTGACGTCCCCCCCCTCTGGACAGCTCGCTTCGATTTTGGCTTCTAGTGGACGGATTTTGTCGTGCCATAGCTCGTTTGAAAGCTAAGAGTGAGACAAATTCACTGAAAGAATCGGCTTGTTCCTATCTGTCTTCACTTAGATGTGAGACGCCATTTAAGATTTTGGGACATTGGCGAAAAACGACAGAGTTAGAATTTGGGACGTTTTGGTGTGTAGCGCCCAAACGAAGCATCGGATGAGAAAACGGAGGCCAGATTCGGATTCAGCGTGAAATTCTGCATCGGTAGGGTGAGTTTCAAGTCAATCGGAGAGAAAAATTTTCGCTGACGTCCCCCCCCCTCTGGACAGCTCGCTTCGATTTTGGCTTCTAGTGGACGGATTTTGTCGTGCCATAGCTCGTTTGAAAGCTAAGAGTGAGACAAATTCACTGAAAGAATCGGCTTGTTCCTATCTGTCTTCGCTTAGATGTGAGACGCCATTTAAGATTTTGGGACATTGGCGAAAAACGACAGAGTTAGAATTTGGGACGTTTTGGTCTCTAGCTTCAAAACGAAGCATCGGATTGGAAAACGGATTTCAGATTTGGAATCAGCGTGAAATTCTCTATCTGTATGGTGAGTTTCAAGTCAATCGGAGAGAAAAAATTTTCAACATTTTTCGAAAAAACGACAGAGTTAGAATTTTTGCGATGGCTGCCTACTGTAGAGCCAAAACGAAGCATCGGATGGGAAAACGGAGGCCAGATTCGGATTCAGCGTCAAATTCTACATGGAAATGGTGTATTTCCAGCTCAATCGGAGAGAAAAAATTTTCACTGACGTCCCCCCCCCTCTGGACAGCTTGCTTCGATTTTGGCTTCCAGTGGACGGATTTTGTCGTGCGATAGCTCGTTTGAAAGCTAAGAGTGAGACAAATTCAGTGAAAGAATCGGCTTGTTCCTATCTGTCTTCGTTCAAAAGTTAGAGCGGTTACAAGATTTTAGGTCGGAGCTCGCTCACCTGAAAAAATCCTAAGTGTCAGAGTGACTTTGTATGGGTAAAATTTTGAAAATTTTCCAAAGTGTGGAATTTCGACCTGGGACCGTCACCAAAACATTTTTCATCAAATTTTGAAATTTTTTCACTGACGTCCCCCCCCTCTGGACAGCTTGCTTCGATTTTGGCTTCCAGTGGACGGATTTTGTCGTGCGATAGCTCGTTTGAAAGCTAAGAGTAAGACAAATTCAGTGAAAGAATCGGCTTGTTCCTATCTGTCTTCGTTTAGATGTGAGACGCCATTTAAGATTTTGGGACATTGGCGAAAAACGACAGAGTTAGAATTTGGGACGTTTTGGGCTGTAGCTTCAAAACGAAGCATCGGATGGGAAAACAGATTTCAGATTTGGAATCAGCGTCAAATTCTTTATCTGTATGGTGAGTTTCAAGTCAATCGGAGAGAAAAAATTTTCAACATTTTTCGAAAAAACGACAGTTAGAATTTTTTGCGATGGCTGCCTACTGTAGAGCCAAAACGAAGCATCGGATGGGAAAACGGAGGCCAGATTCGGATTCAGCGTCAAATTCTACATGGAAATGGTGTATTTCCAGCTCAATCGGAGAGAAAAAATTTTCACTGACGTCCCCCCCCTCTGGACAGCTTGCTTCGATTTTGGCTTCCAGTGGACGGATTTTGTCGTGCGATAGCTCGTTTGAAAGCTAAGAGTGAGACAAATTCACTGAAACAAACGGCTTGTTCCTATCTGTCTTCGTTTAGATGTGAGACGCCATTTAAGATTTTGGGACATTGGCGAAAAACGACAGAGTTAGAATTTGGGACGTTTTGGGCTGTAGCTTCAAAACGAAGCATCGGATGGGAAAACGGAGGCCAGATTTGGAATCAGCTTGATGTTATTGTCCAATGAGGATCATCATCCAATGAGAATCAAGCATTTCTTTATAAATAGCGAGCCTTCCACAGTGAGAATCATTCCATCGTTGAATCACACGAGTGACGGACGCACATTTTCTCTCTCTCTCTCTAGTTCCCTGTTCTATTATCCAACTAAAATGGTAAGTCGCTACTTCCCTCCCTCTCCTCCCTTGAACGTAAACTTAATACAATCTTTTTTCATTTTCAGGCATCTACTCCATCTGCTGCACTAGTAGGACAAAATGGCGATCAAACGTTACAAGGTTCGCTACGGTCAGATCATCTACAACTGAGGCCAGTGGAAGAAACATCCAAGGTACATAATCCTACACCGCTACAGCGTAAATTTAAACAAGCCTTGCGTTATGATGATCATAGCGTAGTACTCCAAACGGGAATGCTCCCTTCCACGGATGTCAAGATAATGCACAATCAGTATGGGGACTACATACTGATCCCCGTGAGTCCGTACATTCGCCACCAACTTGATATTATTGAGGAGTACGTGACATTAAATATGGACATTCCTACTCCTCTTGCTCAAGAGTGGAAGGCGAGAGATGACAAGGATACTCCCTATAGAAAGATTTGGGATGGTAATCACATTTGCCTACCGGTATCACATTGGTGTACTTACTATAAGAAGGATGGAGATCATTCAATACCCATCAGATGTGATGAGCTCGGAGAAGGTACTTGGGATATCCTTTTCAAAGTGAATGGGCTATATTATGGTCGACACAAGGATAATAAAATAGCCTCTCTCTCCATGCATATGGAATCCATCCAATATATTCCGAAACCACCCAACGTGGACGACATAATTGATCAAATCCTTAACAGCAGTGGTACGAAGCGCAAGTCGGAGAAGAATGCTACATCAAAACGCAAATCAAAGAAGGAGAATTGCTAGTCCTTTCCTAACTCTACCCTATGACAATTCGCTTATGTGCTTTGAGTGTCGTAGACGTGGTCTTATTAGATACATTTTACTTCTTCGTTGCCATCATATCATTTGTGTATTTTGTCGTGAAATGCATCGATGTAATTCTTCATTTTGTAATATGTTATAGAACGTTTCCTTAGATGTGTAAATTTCCGTTTTAGGCTTCTATCATCATTTTTATGGATTGTGAGGGTGAACCTGTACAGGAGCTCAGTGCTATTGCTATGAACAATTGGACATATCAGATTGTTAGTGTCTATCATCAACATGCCAACTGCGATCCCAATGTTGATCAATGGGCGAGAAAACACATTCATGGACTTAATCTGAAATATTTGCAAGACTATGGCTTTTCTTGTGAAAGTGCTCTTCTTATTGACTTTAAACGATGGTTAGCTGCTTTCAATGTTATACGCATCTTTTGTAATAATCCTGGTAAGGAGAGGAAAGTATTTCCCAATCTAATCATTGATGATATTTTGCTCCCGCCTTGGGATAGTAGAGTGAATCTACATTATCATGAAGTCACGAAACGTTTTAAGGATTTGTGTGTTCCTATTTTGTCTGTTCGTTGTAGTAGCTACGTTCATAACCAATGCTTCTTTCCTCCTTACCTCAACACTGCCAAAGTCCTGTATGGTTATCATTGCTCGCTGTATGATAGTTATCAGCTGTATCTATTTTATCTCTTTCAAACCATTGATTTATAATGCATGCTTGTTACCGTTATTCAATAAATGTTACTATGAGAAGAGTTGTTGTTTTCATGCAATGGATGGGTTAGATAAAGGGCGATCATGTCTTTCTCAAACGACTGCGGAACATTACGTTTTCATAGGCAAAGTTTAAAAGGAGCTGTTCAAGATTATGTGATAAAATTTCATAAAGATGAGACCGACATCGAAGCAGTGGTCGATGATGCTAGCACTCTATTTCTAGAATTAATGAATACATTCTCTGATAGCATTATCATGGCGCGATTAGTTGCGAAAATTAAGTTTAGTCATTTTGGAAAGGAAGAGGTGGAAAGTCGCTCTTTCCATTTTGCTTCTTACACAATGGAAGTGGTAGATCACCCCCAAGAATTTTTTAAAAGACATATGATAAAAATTGCTGAACGTCTTAACGCATTTAACCATCATGGTAGCAGTCTAGTGATTGAAGCGATTTCAGATATTCACATTCAACTTTCCATAAAGAAAAATTGAAAATGCAGTGGTACTTGATTGTAGCACAACTGGTTTTCGAGCTATGTCTGCTCACTCTCGAAGTATATTCCTTCTGTACATGCGTCTATTATTTAGAAAAGGCTAGCAAATTCATATCTTCAAAAAGACTTGCTATAGACATCAGTAACGGTGAAACTATGTGTTGCGATGTATGTAAGCGAAAGGATGGAAATGAAAAGCGCATCTTCAAGAGATGTAAGCATGCTTTTTGTCAACGCTGTTTCATACGTAATTGCATTCAACTTTGCCAATGTAACCACTGTGATATTGCTCATTTCGAGTGTCACTTATGTCGCAATAGTTAGTACCTATGCAAATGTGGTAAAGATAGGTTTTAGCAAAGACTAACACGGAAAATGGCGAAACGTAAAATGACGAAACGTAAAAGTCAAAAGTTTTCTTCAGCCATTCAAGCTCTCCGACGAATGAAAGCAAATCAGCGATACAATGCTATACGACATGCTAACGATAAATTCATTTGTGAAATTATTTCTCATGTGAGGAAGTTGAGGACGAAGAAATTAGCGCCAAAACAACGAAAGTTACTTAAGCGATATGCTACGAAATTGCGTTTCATCTCCAATCCTAAAGTCGCCCTTCAAAGAAAGAGGAAAACTCTAACACAAAAGGGCGGTTTCCTTTCAGCAATACTTCCAATGATAGCTCCTGCCGTGGGCAACCTATTGGGTAATATCTTTGGCTCTAAGCGTTAATTATGCAAATGTTGAATCTCAAAGTAATAAAATGGATTTCAGACTTCAATGTGATAAAGTTCTGACTGTATCAGGTCCATCTCATGCAGGTAAAACTGTTTTCACGCTGAATTTATTGGATAAAAGAAGGGAGTTGTTTAAGGAACCTATCAATCGAGTGATTTGGTGTTATGGTATTTATCAACCGTCGCTGTTTCAGGAATTGCAAAGTCGCAACTTTATTCGACATGAAGGAATTATTCCAGTGGATAAACTTCAGTCTAATGATGTTGTTGTATTGGATGATTTATTAAAAGAAAGTAAGAATTCAAAAGATGTTACAGATATGTTCACTCGCGCAGCACACCATAAAAGGTGCTTTATCATCTATATCACACAAAATTTGTTTCCTGATGGAAAAGAAGCTCGTACACGAAACCTGAATACACACTATTATGCTATTTTCAAGAATCCGCGAGATAAAAGTCAATTTGAAATTTTAGCGCGACAAGTTGCACCCAGAGGATCAAAAGCCTTAATTGAAATTTTTCAAGCAGCTACTGAAAAACCATACGGTTACTTATTCATTGACTTTACGCAAGAGTGTCCGGAAGAATTTAGATTTCGAAGTGATATTTTGAAAACTCCCATGATTATCTACAAACTATGAGTTCTTATTCTCGCATGATTGTTATTCCTCAGGATGAATATGTACAATTGACTGCCATGCAGCAAGTAAAGCAACCTCTTGCAAATCAAATGTATAGGAAAGAAATAGATTATCAGCAAAATGTTCACATCAAAGATCCACATCGTGCTGTATTATTACAATCGGAAACTGTTGAGCAATTGAAAAACTTGAAGAATAAGATGCGTGACTCTGTATCGACTGCTACACCTTTAGCATCTCGCGCACATGCCATATCTCTTTTCAATAGTATTGAGCCCCATCTCAATGTAAATGATAGAGGAGAAATCATTACAGATGAAAATAAAGTGATTGATGCTTCACGTTATGAAGACTTGATTCAGTATGCGACACGTAGAAAGCGCCGTCAGGGCTATGTTCCACCTGGTTGGTCATACTTTCTTAAACTATTGAAAAATCATAATGTACCAAAATTTGCTTTAAATAATGAGACATTGAAAGAACTTGATTCAACAGTGGCTACTACTCCAATGCCTCAGGCGATGAAAATGCCAACAAATTGGTTTAAGACGTCACCTGCTACATCCCCTCCCACACTCACTAAGCAAACAAGAAGAAGAACTCGACGTAGATCTACATCGCCACTAAAACTGGTAAAAGGAAAACGTAAAACAGCTCCTCCTAGGAAATACATGTTCTCAGACTATTAATATGAAGCAGATGTGTTGCTTGCCATGTAATGAGCCGCCAGAGGTGAATGTCGTTGTCACTTGCACTTGCTGTGCCAGCTCTCATAATGAAACCCCTAAGCAATGTGAACACGATCGCAAAACCGCTAAAGCTAAATGCTGAAGTTGTTGTAAATGTAGAAAGGCAAGAAAACAAAAAGATGAGAAGGAGGAAAAAGAGTCAGCCGTCATCGACTGAACGTTTGAAGTCAATCTATTATGATGTAAAACATCCGGCAGGATTTGCATCTATCAAGAAATTATCAAAAGCGAGTGGTCTTCCACAATCACAAGTGAAACGATGGTTAAAGGGTCAGGCTACCTATACACTCCACAAACAAGCGAAAAAGAAGTACCGCACCCGCCATTATATTGTTCATGACATCGATGAACAGTGGCAAGCAGATTTGTGTGATGTTGCCTCCATTTCAAAACATAACTCGGGCAATAATTTTATTTTAACCGTCATTGATATTTTCTCGCGTTATGCGTGGGCTCAACCTTTAAAAACTAAAGAAGGGAAAGGAGTAGCAAAAGCATTCCAAACAATTTTTCGAGAAGGTCGCATTCCAAAAAGAATTCAGAGTGATCAAGGAAAAGAGTTTGAAAATCAGCATGTGACAAGATTATTTGAGAGGCATGACATTGAGTTGTTTAGTGTAAAGAGCGCTTATAAAGCTGCACTCGTTGAACGTTTTAATCGCACATTAAAAAATCGCTTGTGGCGACATTTTACTGCCAACTTGACACAAAATTGGACAAAGGTTCTACAAGATACACTCCATGCCTACAATCACTCTATCCATCGTTCTATTGGACTCAGACCAGTAGATGTAAATGCTGACAATGTAGATAAAGTGCGCGAATCATTCCAACGTAAACGCACTCATGTGAAAAGTGATGTGAAAATTGGCGATAAAGTTCGTATCTCAAAAGTGAAAAGTGTTTTTGCTAAAGGGTACCTCCCGAATTGGACAGAGGAGGTATTTACAGTATCAAGGATTAATCAAAAAGACTCTCCAACCACCTACAAGTTGAAAGATTACGATAATGAAGAAATTGAGGGTAGCTTTTACCGCGATGAGATTGAGGTAGTCACTGAAAGTGAAACATATTTGGTAGAGAAAATCATTCGATGTAAAAAACGGCAAGGTTAAATGGACTGGTTATCCTTCAAGTATGAACTCTTGGATGCGTCGTGCCGACATCTTTCATCTAAGTGATCGACAGTGATTTATGCAAAGTTGTAACTAACAATGTTTAGGGTTTGAGCTATGAATCCAACTGCCTCATTTTATTCACGACCCTCCTATGTAAGTGGCGGAGGACAAATTTACATCGGCGCTCGCCGCCAACGTGGAGGTAGCATACTTGGTGCACTGAAATCTGTTGTAGCACCTCTCATATCCAATGTCGGTAGATCTTTAAAACGAAATGTTTTAAGTAATGCCGTTGGCTTTGCTGGTGATGTTGCTAGTGATCTTTCCAGAGGTAGAAGTTTTAAGAGCAGTTTGTTGAATCGTGGGAAGGAACGCGGTTTAAAAACATTGAAGCAGACCATTGCTGGTGTTACTCAAGGAAAGAAATCACCTAAACGAATGAAAAAAGGAAGGAGGAAACATCGCGGAGCTGTGGGTAAGGTGCGATCTTCAGTCAAAAGGCATTCACGCAAACGTCCGCAGAGGCTCTAATCATTCATCAGGCGCCTAAACGACGACGCTGCTATAACTTCTAATCATGGAGTGTAAAACTTCCGGTTTTTGTTTGTTCGATCAACAAGCCATACAGACAGATATTCTTAGTTCAAGTATTGTAGATTATCATCCTCGAACAGCTGAGAATGCTGGCCCCATTGAATTTGTTATTCCTGGTTGTAGTGATGACTACATAGATTTGAGTTATGCGATGCTTGATTTGAGGTTTAGAATTCAGCAAGCAGATGGAACTGCTATTGACGATGCACATAAAGTTGGACTGAACAATTTACCATTGACTACATTACGTCGCGATGTTTCTCTCCCGAGTGGAGCGCCGCAGGTGGAAGGTGGTCAAAGCGAATATCCCTATAAATCATATTTCAATCATGTATCACAGTTTCATCCAGCAGCACAAAAAAGTCATATGGAAGCCATGGGATGGTACAGAGATGAAGCAGGAAAATTTGATGTTGAAACAAACAGTGGCTTTGTAAAGCGATCTGCTATGATTAAAGTTAGTAGAGTATGTCAGCTATATGGTCCGCTGAATTTAGACTTCTTTAGACAGTCAAAGTTTTTAGTGTGTAATACCAGCATGCGACTCAAGCTGACATTGAATAAGCCTGAATTTGCGCTGAATGCATTTGCTAAAGTTGACAATTTTAGAATTCATGTGGAAGATATTGCACTTTACATTCGTCGAGTAGTACCGAATCCAAGTGTCATTAGAGGGCATGCTGAAGGCCTTAACCGGCAAAATGCCATTTACCCCGTTCAGCATACAAAGCTTCTCACCTTTACAATTCCGAAAGATCAAAAGAGTTTCATGAAAGATGGCCTCTTTCCATCGGAAGCACCGAAGCTCCTCATGGTGGCAATGGTTGAAAATGATGCATTTAATGGTAATATAAAGAAGAATCCTTTCAATTTTAAACACAATCAGTTAAGTGAAATTGCTTTAAGTGTAAATTGTGTGAGTCATCCTGGTCCACCCTACATACCAGATTTTGCTTCGGATCAATTTATGCGCAGTTATGTTGATTTTATGGATGTCTTTGGCTTTTACAATACGGATGATACCAACGGTCTGACTATGAAAGAGTTAGAGTGGATATACTATT
>CAJQUW010013495.1:0-27640 GCA_907163375.1 Prostheceraeus crozeri
GGAGCAACTAAATCATAACTGCACATTAAAGTTTCACATCTAAATAGTGCTACATTTAAAATAATTGTCACAATAGTCGCAATTGAGCAAACCCATTCAAAATCAAACAACGGACGTCTATCGGTACGTACCCAAGTGCTCAGAACCAAACCACACAAGTTCGATCATAGACGTTCCGAAACACAGTGTACTCAACTGAGTGTACCAAACACATGTACCTATCCAGTAAAACAGATCTCATACAAGTTCCTATTCTTACCACTGAATTATACATGTACCTATCCATGTGCCTATCGATAACTAAATTATACATGTACCTATCCATGTACCTATCCATGTACCTATCCATGTACCTATTGATAACACTAAACTTTACATGTACCTATCCATGTACCTATCCCTCGCAAGTAGGGCACAGTTTTCACTACTGACCTTGTCCATATCTCTGACATAAATAGTTGCTGAAATATCAAATATGTAGCTAGTTATTGATGATCCTACAATGAAGGGAACCATATTTGACATTAGGATTCATTGTTCGATTGCTATGATCTCCGCTTTGGTTTAGTTTCGTGATAAATGCCGAAAAAATTATACTGAAGATTTTTTGTACTTCGCAAAAATTGGCTCGTCGGACATTTTTCAAAATTCTTTTTTGTACTTCCTATGATAGATTAAGCAATCTCCATTTAGTTTCTAGAGTGGCACATAATTTCAAGGAAAGTCTATTATAACATGAAAGCAAAAAAGCAAAGAAGTGTAAAAAAAAGCTGCAGAAAGAAAAGGGCTCGATTGATTTTTTTCAAATTTCTTTTTTACACTTCCTAGGACATGTGGAACAACCTCCATTTGGTTTCCAGAGTGGGCATGAAACTTGAGGTATAACCCCTAAGAAACACACCGTGCAGCCTCAAAAATAATGAACAACCGTCTGCGGCTCATTGTAAAACGTCTTCAATTTCAGGCAAGTTATATTTATGACACATCTATGAAACTTTACAATTATAAACTTGCAATAATGCAAAATGATTGGGTGTCATTAATGGTGCATGCGAGTCAAAGTTGTACGTATATTCCTATTGTAATAGCCCATATAATGTACAGTGTGATGACATGCCTACTTTTATGTGATTTAAAGTTGCACGTAAATAAGTATTTTAGCAGAGCTTGCTCCATGTCAAGTATAAATCAGGAGATACATGTATAACTAGCGATTTTTTACGCATGCCTGCGAATCGGCAAATTTGGAATCGAATTAGATAATAGAAAACTTACATAGTCCCAGGCCTACTTTAGTTTATTTATTGTATGATTTGCTTAGCCAGCTATACCGCTGGCCAACAAGAAAATAGGCCTACCAATAGACCCATTAACCATGTAGGTAATTTAAATGTCTGTTGAAAGATGCAGTGACACCTTGGTGCTCACGATGGAATAGGTAGTCAAATTAAGGTAAATATAGGCCCTACATCATTTAACGAGATAATTAAAGTCTTCTATGCTTTGTGATTAGCCTGTTTCGAATCACATGCCTATAGATGCTGGATTGTGAGTTAGATAGATGATGTTGATTTAACATGTGTCTTAAATGGATAGACTCTCCTTGGACTTGTTTTGAAGAGTTCTTCGCCCCCTGGCGATTTTTTAAGGCCACCACATTTCTAATAGCTTGCTTTCTACGCATTCTGCAAATTTTGACATAAGGAAAATAAATTTGGCACTGTACCTATGGCGTGAGATCTATTTTAAAATTTGAATGTTTGTAGTTTTTGAATGATTTCAGCAGATATATATTCACTTGTAATTGCGGCATCAATTGTTGATTAAATATGTTGAGATTACATCAAGGACTTTTCCGATCAATGAAAGGATATTCACAAATGCAACCTTTCTAAATTTGAAATTATCTGCCTATTATGCATGCATGCTTGAAATCTGAAATTCGTATTTCAAATGTGATTTTTTTAATTATTTTTGTACTTTTTAGTTCTGCATCTAATCAGCAAATATTGAATATTTCAGAATCATGTTGTTTTTAGCCTCAGTGTCTCGATATAAGTTTATCGAATAGGATTGTTTCTTCACCTGCAGAAACTAAATACGAAAATGTGCGATTTTAGTGCTATTTGAGTTGAACGAAAAGTTTGAATTATTTGACCTTTGACCTCATCTAATAAAATCATGCAATCTCATAACGATTGATAATCATCATTTTATTAACCACCTTGACCAGATCTTTCGATTGGTGTATGGTTTGTTAGTTTTTGTTGCCATTTTCCATTTCAAATAGTGATCAAATGGAAATGTTAACCTTTTAGCTTCACCTCAGCCCTGGGAGACCTTTAAAATGAAAGTGATGATGTTTTTCTAGATCCCCATTCAATGCCCATTCGAATGATGGTTGGCTTGGCAAAGATGGTGCAATAGCTTGGGAGATCAGCAGGGGGAGGGAAATTCTCCCCCCCCCCAGTGGTGCGCGTTCGGTAAAACACCCCAGTGGGGCGATGGTTAAATTTGGAAAGTCTACATGTAAAGGAAATTCCGAGTCCGCAGATGTTTTTATCTTTGAGAGGTCATTAAAAAGTGTGAATGCTGTTAAAAGATCACAATATACGCAATTAGCAAACTTAGTAAAATATTATTCGTAAATTAAATGCGACCTGCGAGCTCGTCTTCACAGCAGACTCTTTCCGATTCATGGTTCAGGCGTGTGAGGTCAGGGTTTTGGAGTCTTTGTTGACGTAATAGTTGTAATTCTCTTCAAATATTCACTAGTTATATTATGACAGGTCATTGTTACCAGCGAAAATCTATATGAAAGAAGAAAACACAATTAAAAGCGAATCCCCAAACCTTGCCGGTAGATATTGCGATGGGGCTTGTGTAATAATTAAACTCCAGCAGATACACGGAATTAGCATGTCAAGTGAATTTTCGACGGAGAGTTTTATTAAATACTATACTTTTAACACAGTGCTGACATGTCGTCTTAGTGTTTCTGTAATAATTAATATATGTATGTCTCTTTTCGCAAGCACAATACAAATAGTATGATACAAAATTGGAATAATAATTATTCTTTGTACGCAGTTTGTACAAAGCGGCATTTAATAAGTATTGCAGGCCCTTTGGCTTAGACGACAATTGTCAATAGTTTGTTAAGGGTAGTATCTATTGATTCATTCAATAAGTTGCTCAGTTGAAAAAAAGCAATTCAAATTGTTGTAATAAAAGGCATATACGAAAATGCTAATATCTAGTATATATTTCACTTATTATGTTAGTTGCGTAGCTCAAATTTTCTTAAGAAACTGCAGGTTTGAATAGGGAATTGTGTCTATATTGAGAGAGAGAGAGATCTGAAATAGGCCTGCTGATGATTCTTTGTATGAAATGAATTTTCCAATGAGCATTCAACTCAATATTAGATTCTCTATACTTATTGATTAGAATCTCTTACTTATAGATAGAATATTAGATATTCTATACCTGCAGGCCTGTCTTCCTATATTCTTTGAGAATTTGTATATTTTTCAGTTTAAAACAATCAAATATCAAACAGCAATTAAATGGTTTTTGTATTTCTTCTAAATTTGTAGTTGCAGGTTTCATTGTTTAAGACATTTCGAAGTCTTGTTATATTACAAAACCAGGTGACAATTCCTTGGTGCATCTGAATTTTATGCTGTGTCGTCAAACGGAATAATCTGTGCCATTTCTTAAAGTTGTCATCATAAAAAAATATTTACCTCATTTGTAATCTTTTACATAGACAAAGAAAGTTAGAAATGAACACATTTTAATTTGATGGTACTAAAGGCATTTTTTGAGTTTAATTGCAGTCATCTTTTTGGAGTTTTTGCATCTTTTCTTGTAGGCAATCGCTTTAAAATGATATGAGCTACCCTGTTAAATGACGTAGCTAGTGCTGTGCAACGTATTTTGTATACACAGTCAAGGCAAACGAATTGAAACCATCCGAATGTTTTTGGAAGACAAGAATTTAAGTAAGCCAGGGTTGCCTGCTGAATGAGAAAAAATATTTCAGATTGCAAACTCAAATCAAAAAATATGGTCAAGTGTCGCGGGGAAATATTTTGATTATCTTGTTTTATGAGTGGCAGAGCTGGAACTGGACACTTTTTTCGGCCGGCCCGGATGAAACTATATCTGGGCCCGGGTGACAAAGTTCATCGTTTTGCGCACTTTGCTATACGTTATGAAAATATCAATTGCGTTATTTGAGTGCAATCGCCATGAGAATCATTCTAAAAAGTTAATTATTGATTACATGATCGTATGCTGTATGGCCTATGTACCATTTGTAAGCAAATCGATGACTGTTAAATATTCAATCGACTCTTTTGACCAAAATTCCAGAGAAGTGTCACTTGCTTATCGATTAGCGGTTGCTGTTTAATCTCCACGTGGTAAAGTTGACATATTTAAATTTTAAAAAACATATTTGCAGCATGTAGAGTCAAAAGGAACAACATGCTGCTTGTAATTCTTAATTGCCTAATCTATTCAAGTGATGGCTTGACTCAGATAAAGACATGAAGCTCCCTACATGGGATTTGGCCGCATTAACTATTTGTCAATGGAAGAGAATCATTCTCTTCCATCGAGAAAGCATATTTATGAGTTATTCCGTCGCATGCGAGTTTTTGATTAATCCTATTGCTTTAGAATCATGTTGATATTGAGCCATACTGGATTTTTTAGGCTCAATCCCGGCCCGGCTCGCTTCCAGCTCTGATGAGCGGGGTCCTACAGACCTTGTATTGGTCGGTGTTGACTCATTGAAAGCTGTTTATGGACTTCATTTACATATATTCTCAATGACTTTTCCATCAATAATTGAGAAATAGACTAAACAAGATTTCATAAGTTGATTGATGTCTTATCTTACAGATCGAATTTCTGTCGCAAAAGTTAATAATTATTTTAGTCCATAGTGGGAAAAGCTCAAAACAGTATGATGGAAGCACTTCTTGTAATATGCCGAGACCTTTCAGCCATCAAATGATGGTCACTCTAAAGCATTGTTTTCCAGAACACATTGTCACAATTCATCAAATGTACGACGTTTTAATCTACTGCATTCGCTCAACAGAATCATTTGAAGCTCTATTCCGTTTTCTGAATTCGAGAAGACCGACAATTCATTTCAAGTCGGAACTTGAGATAAACTATTTTCTCTCTCGATCTGTGGATTCAAAAGATGGTACCGAAAGTCTGCCTCAACAGATCTTTCGCACCATGAACGATGGCTAGTCGCCTATGCTCTGACTCAACATTGTACAGTGAGAGAAACATCATGCGGAGATTTTTCGAGGAAATTTCTGAAGAAATGTAATCCAAGTCAGAGGATTCAGAGAGGAGAAAGACTGATGTTGCACGACATTCTCATCATTATGTGAAAAGAGTTGCGCGAAAACCCTTATTCGACTTTGCGTGGTTGGTGCAGAAATTAAGTTTAAAGCAGCAAATACTATGCGATTAACCCTCGCCAGGAGGAGGTCAGACAGTGGACATGGAGCAGTCTACCACAGTTTGCCTGAAATACTCAGACCACAGAATTAGATAGGTCGTCTCTTCATCTGTTTGACTAGAAAGGGAGCATTGGAACATGTAACTTTAATAAAATGGCACAATCTGTTGACACGAGCAATAATACCATATCAATCGAACAATGAGCAGCCAGTTCAACATTGAACACGGCAAATTGTGCGACGTTTCAGTGATTGTTATCAACCGGATCACACAGCAAAGAGACAGTCGATCTCAAGTTCTACAGAGAAGTTTGTGAACGTTTTTTCGTACGCCTGTTAACTTTTTTGATAATGATCGATGGGCTCAACATAATCGAGAAAACTTATGCCCATTGATCTGAATGCTTCGAATCTGAAGGAATCGTGGCGATCAGAGCATTTTGAAGGAAATCACAGCAATCCGCAAGCGGCTCACGACTTTTTTCCTATCTCTGCAAGGTATTAAAAATTTCTAAAGTCTAGCTTGATACAATTCACCTGATCCAAAGCAAGGTGATTCGCAAATCACTTGAATGTCAGCAATGCTGATTCACAATCCCTGATCCTCTGCAACAGGGAATCACTAGTCACCTGATCCTCTGCAACAGGGACTCACCAGTCACGTGATCCTCTGCAACAGGCATTTGCTAGTCACCTGATCCTCTGCAACATGGACTCACTAGTCACCTGATTTTCAGCGACAGAGATCCACAATGCCCTGATTCTCATTAGAGTATTATTCTTGATTTGCCTTTTTTTGACTTTCTGATAAAAGAATTATCAAAATTTCAATCTGTATCGGTCAATTAAAGAATTCTTTTAAAGACTTTTTTGATAAACTAAATGAGCTAAATGAATTTTCACTGTGCTTAAAATCTTCTTATGTGATCAACGACATAGAAATTATCGACAGCAAAAAATTGCAACTGTATTGAAGTTATAGTTCAAGCTAAATATTTGATGCATTTTCGAATGATCAAAGTAGAAATAATGAGCAATTTTCTCTATTGTGTTTCAGTTTCGACACAGATGATGCTAGATGCCATCTTGTGGTACATTCTGTTGATTTGAAGGGAAGTCCTAGCCATAGGAAGGTGAACAAACGCAATGGTGCGGTACTAGAATGATGGATTGCTCCACTTGTCTATCTGCTAGCTGGAAACTCTCAAGGCTCCTGAATAATTATCAGGTAGCTGATAGATCGACAATAGCAAGTATGATACTCCTGTCTATTTACAACAAATTCAATAATGATAGAATTTTCATCCCAAAATTTTGATATTCTGCTTTTCTGACCTCCAAACCATTGATTTAGCCGATTCCATCCTTTTCTCCCGTTCATGAGCCTAACCTTCTGCATGCATGATTTCTTCAATTAGGGCAAATAAAACACAGCAACAACAGAAGTGGTAGAACAATCCCGCACTTTCCTGTGGAACCTACATGTAATTCGAGAAGAGACGAGAAGGGATGCTTTTTTACGGCTAGTAAGTGAATCTTGTGTAGCCAGTGCCTTCCGCATGACTAGCAGCGAATGACTACCCCTTGTGGTTTGTAGAAAAGCATTTTAGAGAAACTCTGAACAAGATTATAATTCCAAGAACAGCGCATGAAGAAAAATTAACAAATGAAGAAGGTAACAGCAGACGACAGACTTTTACTTTTACGTATGTTGATGAAGAAAGTATAATGTTTTGCAAGCGCATAAAGAGACTGATTCCCATGAAAATGCGATCCAATTGTCTTTGCTTTTCGAGGTACTATACTTAATTAAATTAAGATCGTTTTCCCTCTGAAGTCTCCTACCCCGAGGTCTCTTGTCTCATCGGTGATTTATGAATTTTAGTGCACTGGTGAACAGTCTACTACCACAGACATCGGTGAGACAACACGACATCTGGGTAGGAGATTTCAAGAACTGGTCCCATCTTTGACCACTTACTTGAATGTAATGCCTAAAGAAGACGAACCATCATAAACCATGTCACTATACTCTATAGGACTTCATTTGTCGTATTGTGGAGGCCCTCTTCATAGAGAAGAGGTCTCCAATTTTGAAAAGGCAACTTTCCTTTTGTTAGGTGATAGGCGCTCTCACCGCGCCTAAACTAACATTTGCAAAGGATTATAGGAGATGGGTGTTTAGAATCTTTCAATTGGTATTCTTCGAAATTGCCCAAAATGTAGGCGGCGCCCAATGCACCCTTGTATTACGTTTCCGTGTAGGTACACCCGCTGGCAAAGTGACGCTTCATAGATGCCGCATTTTCTCAAATAGAAGCCGTACTTAAATTTGTCACTTAAGATGTTTTTACGAGTCCTATTATACGCTGTTATAGGATTGTGGCTGCATGTACATGCAAGTCTTTATAAGTATTATAATATATAATAACATAAGTTTTTGTTTCATCTAACAACGTTTGTGAACGATTCTTATTGCTCAACAGTTGACCTAGCCAGCATAACTTGCATGTACAATATACGGAGGTAATGATCTTTCTTTCAAATATTATAGAATAGCGCTGATTGATTAAGAAATCTGTTTTCGTTGAACCTTAAAAAGGCAATGCACTTTTTATCAAAATGATAAGAGATGATAGTCGATACTAGCTCAACTAATGCTCCCAGAGATCGATATAAAATGATAAGTAAAATCAAATTTGCCTTTTCTTGCATCGTCACCTAATAAAGGTCCCTGGTTCTACTTCCTGCAAATCCTATATCTCGAATCCACGGCACTGGTTCTCTTTTTCCCTTCGATTTCTTCCTCTTCGTATTCCGACTCATCGACAATGCACACAATGTCTGTATTTTATTGCTAAAATATCGGGAGATAAATTACAAGCTGAAAAATGTATTCATGCTACCCGTCTTCAAATGTAGTCTCGTGCAGAATCCGCGCTTAAAATGCAAAAAGTCACTCAACCCATGGATTATTGGGTAAAGTCGGGTAATATCGACAGTTAAGCCACTTTTCCAAAATGGAGCTGTAGGACTTCAGGAACTCATCCATACGTGCAGCAAATTGCACCAACAAGTAGTTGACTCGCAAAAGTACAACAGAGGCTTGGTGGAGCATTTCTGATTGCCGAATCCTGACAGATATCGAAGCGTGAAGTGAGTCGCCGAATTCTACAATATAATGCCCCGATCAGTGCAAATCAGTCAGCTTCTTCACGCGTCATGCGACAGCTAAGTGCATGATTATTCCATAGCATAGGGGAATGTAGTTTCACTGAATAGTATTGATTCCGTCAAATTCTTTTGTTGTTTTAAGTTATATTGTCTCATGAAGTCGATGCAGAAATGTCGGGTAATATCGACACTACTGTTGATAGGTACCAAACAGTATTTTTTCAGCAAGATGCTGACCAAATCATTTATCATTATTGTTTACTGTCTCATAGAATATGAATTATTAGGTCTATTCAGACCATGTGGAAAATGTCGGGCACTATCGACAGTTCAAAACAGTGTTAGGACTCTCACGCTTGTATTTCTCGGTTTTGATATGAACCATGATATCCAAAAAATCTTGTCTTACTCGAATTCATTTATCCATCGATTTAATTTCTGACTTTAGGTGAAAAGTGAGGTGTGTGCAATCTGTAATGATATTCGCATAGCATCGACACGTTGCAGGGCGACATCGACAGTTCCCTAAAAAAAGCGTCAAAAAAAGACAAGTAAGATAATCTGGAGACACTATATATTATACATGCGTTATATCGGATCTACAAACCAAATGTGCTCATTTAACAAAATACGCGGATGATTTTACGATAGCATGTCCATTCCGATCTGGTGACGATGAAAGCCTTCTTACTATGGATTACTCTAATATTTCTAAATGGACCACCGAGAACAAGATGAAAATTGAAGTGGACAAATGTCAACAGATGTTTTTGCACCGAGGACGTGACTAGGACTTTTCGAAGTGGGCACTTCATGATGTTGATGCTCAAAATCACATCAAACTTCTCGGAGTGACTATTTCCGCAAATCTGGATTGGACTTCTCATATCCAACAAATTTGTAAACAAAGTGCGCCAAAATGTATAGTCTCTACCGATTGAAGAGCTTCCTTCCAAAGCATAATCTGGTTGATATATACATTAACGTGGTAGACCGTCTCAGTTCCCTGATAGACGATACTAGAAACGCCGGAGCAGCCATGTTAAGCTTTGACTTCTCAAGAGCGTATGACAGAGTCGACCACCAACTTCTTATCCATACGCTGAATCTGAAAGGATTCCCGAACGGCTTCATAAAGTGGATAATGAGTTACCTTGAGCAAAGAACAGGCAGTGTGAGGGTTGGAGCGACGGTTGGAGATTCCATGCAGTTAGATCGTGGAGTACCTCAGGGCTCGGTGGTTTCCCCCTCCTTGTTCAATGTGTTTATCAGTGATCTGAAATCAAAATCAAACGATTCGCATGACTTCAAATACGCCGATGATTTCACTATTATTCTCCCAGTACGATTGACTGACGATGAAATTCTGGTCAACCAATCACTGAAAAACGAAACATTGCATGTATCGAGCTGGTGCGACAGTAATAATTTAATTCTGAATGAGGAAAAGTCGAAGCTGATGCTAATCAGGAAACAGACCAGGAAACAGATACAATTTTCCTCTCCCACTCCGATACCAATCGTGGAGGAAATGAAGTTTTTGGGATTCATTATTGACAAAGAACTTAGTTGGAGATCTCACGTGAGCGCAATTAGTTCCAAGGCCAATAGTCGATTTCATCTTCTGCGGCGGCTCAAGAAAATCCTTTCTGAGAAGGAACTGCACGCTATATACGTTACAACAATACGATCTCTATTAGAATATGCTTCGCCGGTATTTGTGGGTCTCGGGAAAAGCTTGTCCAAAAGACTTCAAAAGATAGAGAATAGAGCTCATCGACTTATCTACAACATTTACTATGGAAGCAAAAACACACGTAAGTGCAAATGCCCAAAGAATCAAATTCAACAACAACGTGAAAGTGCAAGTATCCGTCTTTTCAATCAAATTGTATCCAACAATCGCCATTTTTTGTGTGAGAGGATTAATTGCAGGCTTCGTAGCCAGTATACAGTTGAACTGTGCAGAACTTTGCGTAGAAAGAAGACATTTTTCCCATACACGACATCGCTGATCAATGTGAATTTAAGACAATCAAATGCTACCATGTGAATTGTAACTTTATGTTTTTCTATGATTTCTATTTCCTTCAAATATATACACTTTATTATTATTATTATTATTATTACGCCTGCACAAGAAGCATTCTCGAGTAGTGTGCTCCGATATTTTCAAACATTATTAAAGTTTTTCAAGAAAATATCCTAGAGGCTATTCAAAAAAGATGTCACAGAATAATTTGTGGTTCATCAAACTGTGAATGCCTTTTCTTTGTACCACTACAGTACCAACGACTTGTGCTAGGATTCAAGCTTTCAAACAGATGACTGAAAGTCCTTCACATCCCCTGAATCACCTAACACCT
This sequence comes from Prostheceraeus crozeri, assembly GCA_907163375.1. Taxonomy (NCBI): domain Eukaryota; kingdom Metazoa; phylum Platyhelminthes; order Polycladida; family Euryleptidae; genus Prostheceraeus; species Prostheceraeus crozeri. Next base: position 11,036 of record CAJQUW010013495.1, read on the forward strand.
GACCGACTGATGTACTCAGGAACGTTCCGTCTTCCTTTATCTAGCAATGATATGACGAGAAATTCTTCCGTCTATACCATGTCCAAGCTAGCGAATAGTGGTTTCGATGTGTAATTTTTGACATTAATATTTTTTGTTACATTATTTTACTTGTAATTTATACGATCTATTCTGTGGGAAATTTGTCCCCGCGATTCTCATTAATGGGGATTTCGTCAATAAACGATTATTATTATTATGCGAAACGACATTTTACACATCTGTTGTCTCTTTGATTGTCTGAAAATGCGGAACTTCATCACTCTCCGATGCGTTACACGCTTGCGTTACATGCATGAAAAATGTGCGGAATTCTTCTTTTTCTTTCGCGAAGATGGACTCGCCTATCTAGACTGCTCTCAGTCATGAGATTCCACCTTCTCGAACTGTCAAAGAAACAATAAATATCTTAAGTTTCGCTTCATACAATTCTTTAGACTACTATACCTGGCAAATTTTGACTCTTCTTTTTGGGACTGTCGATATTACCCGACAAAGAGTCGATCGAATTTAGACACGACACGGTCAAAATAATTCGAAGGATCCAGGAAACGGAAGATGCCAAAGTTAAACAACTACTCTAGTGGAGAATCCTGCAAATAACTAGGTAATTAAAAGTCATGAACGAATGAATGCAAATTAAAACTAACTACATAGAGTAACCTACTTTAGTACAGAGTAGGGATTGAAATACGAATAAAGGCTAGCCGACCCAACTTACGACGGGAAGGGAAATAGATTAAAACTTATAATCGATTTTGTTTTTACAATCTAAGAACTAAAATGAAAGTTCATGGACTTGACGAGAAGCTAACTAAGAAATAACAAATGGTGAAAATAAGAAGCCTAAGAAACCAAAATTAAGTTTGCTATGTATGGAGTCGTCAGGGAGGAACCATGTGGCTGCATGAAGCAAGGTTTCGGCCCCTAACCTCCAACCTATGCCAAATGGCGGGGCCAGGCCAACCATATCGAATGCACGACATGGAAGGTCTCTCCAAGCCTATATCGATATTATACGAACATCATTATAATTTATGATTTCCTTGGTTTCACCTTGGTTTTCATCTAGAATCATAAATTCAATCGATAAACCAACAGATTCAAGTAAGAAGAGATTAGTTGGATATCACAGTTCACATCAAAACCAAGAAATACAGCCGTGAGAGTCCGAAAACCATTTTACTGTCGATAATAAGCGATTTTACCCTATTCAAGAAAATACGATATATACATGAAGGTCTATGTATAATGGTGAATCGGTAGGGATTAGAGTATTGAACCCTTTTTCTATATCAAAGTTCTTACCTTTATGTAGATTTTGATTATATAAACATATAAACCAGTTTGGATCATATGTAAACCAAATTTTATTTTATTCTTTTATGCACATTTTCATAATGCATCAAAGAAATTGAAAAATATAATTTAGTCAAACTATATTTTCAACATTTTTTTATTCAAACCATTTTTCACAGATAGCATCAAAGTAATTGCCACGAACAGAGTCCTTACATTCAAACTCTTCTTCTTTCTAATTTCTCTGCCGTAGCATGCCGCTGTAGCTTCGGGAATTTGCCCTCGGAGTCGACCAATGAAATTGTTCCATGAGGGAGATGACTGGAGTATGCAAGCTCTCGGGTCGTGCAAATCGAGTAATAGCGCATATATATTCCATTGTCAAGTTTCTGGCTAACTCTTTCTAATACTGTCGTGTCTGTTTCATAATGTGGATGACTGGGCAAATGATTATTATAAACTTATTACAGTGAATCTTATTACACTGATTTCTGACACAACTGATGAGGAAAATGTTTGAACACCAGCAAAACTGAAATTCTTGAAAACTATTACCACTCACAATCAACTGTGATAAATTCATCACACCTTTGTAGCTCTTGACATAATCAAAAATTCTCTGCGCCACGCAATCATCTTTTCGTTAATAGCGTGTAGGCTATAGATCAATATTTATGCATTTATTTCCTGGTTAAGCTTTGAAGATCTTAACTATACATTCACCGAGTCTATGTCACAGAAAGTCAATATTTATGAAAGACTATCGTCACTATGTTAAAATCAAAATCTCAAGAAAAAGTGATGAATTTATCTACTCTTATTGTCATCAAGGTAATACAAAGGTCAAGCACGGCAATGCGGCGGTAGTAGACTATGCGTATCTGTAATGTGTCTGAAAGATAGCTACTGGAACATTCTTATAGTCAAAGGTTTAATAATGCAGAAAATAATAGAAGCTGTAAAAGGACATCAATAAGTGAATATTTCTTAGATGTTATCAATCAATTATATGATATTATCAATTAATCTCAGACGATTTGGATATTCATGTTGGCAAGTTTCAGAATTTTTTATTGTTCCTGTTACAAACGTATTTCTCAGAAAAAAATGTTCGCATGCGCAGTTGTAACCCTCCCTGGCTTTCCCCCGCTCTAAAGGCGTTGTCCGATTCCAGAGATCGTGCTCTTTCACGTGGCAACTACCCTAAGTTTGTCAATCTTCGTGAAAGATTCTTATCAGAGGTTTCTAAAGCTAACAGTAGGTACTATCATAGTTTGAAAGCTGGTTCCCAGTCTGAGAAGTGGAAGGTCATCAATTCCCAAATCAAGAAACCAACTGTTGAAAGTACCATTGACTTTCCAAAAGCTCTTGATCTTAATAACCAATTCAAGTCCACGTTTTCACCTTCAGATATTGATCACTTCGTCGATTCTCGGATAGATTCCCACGTCTCATCGACCTGTGTAGTCACTGAGTCTGAAGTGGTAGCCTTGATTAGAAAATGCAAATCTAACTCTTCCGGTCCTGACGACTTACCTGGGTTTTTTATTAGAAGTTTTGCTGAGTTTTTGTCTTACCCCCTTTGCCTCATCTATAAAATGTGCCTAAAAACTGCTTCTTTCCCGCTTGCATGGAAACGTGCAAATATTCTCCCCCTACCTAAAAGGGACAGTTCCGAATTCAGACCGATCTCTCTACTACCTTTCCTCAGCAAAACACTTGAACGCATTGTAAGAGATAAACTTCTCATCCCTTCACTCCAAAAGAAGATTGATCCCAAACAATTCGGTTATGTCTCGAGATTTGGTGGTTGTTCCAATGCTCTGCTGAGTGTCAGACTTTCTCTGCTTGAGAATTTCACCGAAAATGTCAACAACTCCGTCGCCTTACTTACAGTGGATCTGCAAAAGGCGTTCGACACTGTCAGTCACCATCAGCTTCTACTAACTTTAGTTAATAGATTTGGTTGCTCCCCCCACGTTGTCAGCATGATCAAAAGCTTCCTACAAAATCGTCAACAGAGAGTCCGCATCCCATCTTGTGACACCCCCTTCAACGATATCAGCAGTGGCGTTCCTCAAGGATCAATTTTAGAACCCCTTCTGTTTATTTTATTCCTGGATGACATCCCTAACCTTAATGAAACAAAATGTGTGATGTATGCTGATGACATCAGTCTCATTCACAAATTTGATGACATCAAAAACTGTGACCTCCAGCCTATTGTTGATTCGCTGTCTGACTGGGTCTGCAAGAAAAGGCTTGCTATCAATGTCTGCAAAACTAAAATTATGTTTTTATCACGGAAATCTTGTAATGCGTCCTATCCAGACATTTTTATCAATGGTGTGCCAATCGAAGTAGTTACATCTGTGAAAATTCTTGGAGTGATTTTTTCGAATAACTTGCGTTGGAGCGAGCAATTTTCGTCTCTGTATGCAAAATGCTGTCGTGCCATGTCGTATGTTAAGAAATGAAAATCCAATGGTAATTGTAATGACGTTATCATGCAAGCATTCTTCGGCATCGTTTTTTGTCATATTGTATACTGTTGGCCTATTATTTGCGATTTAAATAGGAAGGACTTCAGGAAACTTGAGATACTGTACAAAACGGCTTGTCGGTGGGCCAATTTGACCCACCATAATTCACTTCGTGATCTCCTTGACAGATGCTGTGTGAAGATCATTAAAAGTATTTGTATACATAAAGACTGTCATCCGTTGTCCCAATTTTTTGTTTTGCGTGACTCTAAGCATGATATCAGACATTCCCGTGCCCTTCTTCCTTTACTTCGGAACTCATCCTTGTATTACAACTCATTTGTTCGATTTTCGTCACGTTCGTAACTTTGACATGTTGATTTTGTCAGTACCAAACAATTCTTGCATTAGTCATACCGCTTTTATATGATGAATAACGCATTCTATTATTATTATTATTATTACGTGCGTAGGTTTTCTTAGTTGTTGTCAAAAGCCAAAGCCTCGACTTCAGCTCTATTTGTATTATCGCATCAATCAGTCAGTAAAGCCTTTTCGAAGACCTCTGGATCTACATGTACATGTAGCTGTGTGTTATAAACTATGGATCATAATTTATGCAGGACAAATTTCAATAATTCAAGGTAATTGCAATTCAGTCATAATCGACTTTATATTGAGTTCACACATTTGAATGTTGGTTTTGATATTTTCTCTTCGCTCAGCTATGTGTCCATTTTATGCTGTAAAAATCGGTACTTCTATTCTTCCCCCCACCACATTTTTCAACTTTTCCAAATTCATCAAATTTCATCAAAGTTGGTCACATTGAATTTAGAATAGACTTCATCTGTCACTGAGTGACCGCACAACACCACAACCATAGACCACAACACCACTGAGAAGTCTTACTTGAACCCTGAGATGAAGGATTGGTCTCTTGGATACTCAGTTAGGATGCAAGGTACATCTGTGATCATGAACTTCGTGGAATTGTTGTCTACAGACAAATGACGAGCAGTTGTCTAATTCTGAGGCTGCAAATGTTCTACAAGTCAGATAAGAGGAATATTACAAACTCAACGCTTTTGCGTGGTGAGACTGCCCTTAGGAGCAAGAGAAGATCGTGAACGATAAAACAGTCCCGGCTGTCAGCAACACAAATGTGGAGGAGGGAAGAATAGAAGTATCAAAAAATCTTGTAATCGCTTTTTCTTTTATACTTGAGCAAAGGGAGAGCGCCGCTCCGACCTCTCCTCTCCTCCCCCCTCCCCACTGTCTACGTCCCTGCGGCCTTGGGCATGAATTTACCATAACTTAATTATGGAAGTGGTTACTTTGTTTTCTTATTTGCTACAAAAATCTATAGCGGGCTTCCTACTGGAAAATGTTTTCATTCGCGCTTTAGTGAGAGCGAAAGTTTACAAAATTAATCCTTCAGCCAAGTGAGACGTTTAATTTAACAAGCGTCAAACTTCCATTATCCTGCATCGCATCATGTTCTCTACAAATATGTACTTGTTGCACGGCAGCTCAATGCCGAGGGGTTTACTGTATGCTACACACGGCGGAGGAAAAATCAACAAACTGTTACTAATTAGCCTCATTGTACTGTCATTGTGAGGAGATCGTGCATTCTGTATTTTCTCCCTAATAAAATTTCATTTTGACATTCCTGGTTATCATCTAATCTGCTGACCAGATGTGAAAACGAAGTAAAAGTGCATATGGTGATTCTGTTATTGTATAATACCGGTAGTCAAGGTCACCGACAGCCATCTGGCGCGTGGAAATCATACATTTCAGAAATCTGAATTGATTATCAAACTTTACTACAACACATGCCCTTAATTACAGTCCTGTCATTCTTTGCTCGGATATCATTACCATCACAATTTACTCATCTGCTGCAGAAACTTCAATTTCAAATTAAAGTCAAATAAAGTTGAATATATTCACTGATTAGTGATTGGATATTTGATTTACTTAGATGTAAATGGGAAATAATACAAAGCATTTGCAGAAAATCAGGAGATTAAGTGTGCATGCAAATTTCATCTTAGACTGGGAGAAGAGAGTGAGAAAGATGCAGTTCTAGTGGTTGAGAACATCTTCGTCTTCTCCTGTCTGATAGATGTTGACGTCATAACTCGTCATACTGAAGGAGAAGTGAAATGAGCCTGTAGAATTGGAGCAATGATTGAGGTGAGGGAGAGCGTCATTGATTTTTCAACTCCTTTTCCCTCTATTACCTCCTCCTCCTTCGCTTTTTCCTCCTTTTACTCTTCCTCCACTTCTTTCACTTGGTTAACATCCTCACTCCATCTCAATCTTCTTGTGTAGCGTCGCGCATCCCATGTGGCATGTATTCTGACTTGATTCGAATGCGTTTCGAATAACTTTCACGTTATTATAGACGACGTGTGTGTATACCGGCAGGATCGATACATTCTTTCGTGTCAATTTATTCCGCTCTCCGTCGTGTTCTCTTCAGTATCGTCGAGTGCATTTACTTTTCAATCTCCTCTCTAGCGTCATTCAACGGAGGGGGTCGTTGTGCTGACCGAAACGTCACAGATCACATGACCCCCCTGACCTACCACTGTCCGTCGTGTCGCCGGCTCGTCACATCATCCTGCCTCCGGCAGCTAAACGGCCAAACGATCAGGCCGGGGCGCGGGAAGAAGTGTCATCTTGTGAAAGTGGCTCGAGTCCTAGACTAGAATCGAGGGCTCTGCTAGATCAAACTGAAACGATAGCTGCTGAAAGTGAAAGAGAACACATTGAGGTTAGTCGATAGAGCCACTTCCAGTTATAATCAATAATCAGTGACATTAGCATCTGAAAGTCACTCATTAGACATTTTATTGAATCTTGTAGGCCTACTGTTACTGCTTCGAGGGGCTGAGTCCAACATACACGAAACTACATCGTTGAGATGAAATGAAGAAAATAAAAGAATTGATAGTTTTTTTACTTAATTCTGTTTCGAGGCCTTTCGATTGTCATCAACGACACTTATCAAGAAAATCTATGGACTGGTCAACGACCTGACTGTCAATAAAAATTGTTGGTACTTCTATTCTTCCCCCCCCCACCACATTTTCCACCTTTTCTAAATTCATCAAATTTCATCAAAGTTGGTCACATTGAATTTAGAATAGACTTCATCTGTCACTGAGTGACCGCACAACACCACAACCATAGACCACAACACCACTGAGAAGTCTTACTTGAACCCTGAGATGAAGGATTGGTCTCTATATTTCAGTAAGAGTGTCAGTAAAGGTACAGTAAGTAATACATGCATATCATCAGTAGTATAAGACACGTGCTAAAGACCATTACGAAAAGTCAATTAAGAGTCAAAAATATTTAGAACACCTAACAATCAATTTTTCTAAAGTCGGCTTCCCGACAGACAAATTCGCTATCAACATTTTGTGAATCGTCGTTGAAATAGAGTGACCTAGATCCACGTAAGCATAAAAGACAAGAACGTAACAGGATTGGTCTCTTGGATACTCAGTTAGGATGCAAGGTACAGCTGTGATCATGAACTTCGTGGAATTGTTGTCTACAGACAAATGACGAGCAGTTGTCTAATTCTGAGGCTGCAAATGTTCTACAAGTCAGATAAGAGGAATATTACAAACTCAACGCTTTTGCGTGGTGAGACTGCCCTTAGGAGCAAGAGAAGATCGTGAACGATAAAACAGTCCCGGCTGTCAACAACATAAATGTGGGGGGGGGGAAAGAATAGAAGTACCAAAAAGTTTGCTAAGCTGTAATCCTCAATTGCTTGGTTGGTGAACTTCGCTTGACCAGCTGATCGATTGCATTTGCCGATTTGATGACAGCTGATAGCGGTCGAAAATCCCTGCAAAACTTTAGATATAGAAACCTAAATAACGATCGGTTTTTGCATTTTCTTCACATAATCTAAAGAATTCACAGAGTTCATTACTCAGTAAACACGAAAACATGTTCAGAAAATTTTTACCCTAAATGTGGTAATTTTAGAGATTTTATTCAATATGAGAATGCTACAACCATAGAAATCTGAGATTTTATTATGTAGAAGGACTAGAACGAATAATGAAGACGGTGCTACATCTTGAACCTGCGTTGTTATGACAACGGTGAGCAGACGATCGCTGCCTTCAGTGGTTGCCCATGGCTAAGTGGCACCTGTACTTTACGAAGATTCGCGGTTAATGTCAGTCCTCTTTGCGATAGAATAACTTGGAATGCATGATCATAAGCAATGATCTGCAACCACTGAATGTTTCATAAGTTTGATTCATCCTAAAGAACTGCCACCATTGCAACAGGTCGGCGCCTAGCCGAACAGCTGAAATTGCCATCTTCAAACAGCTGTTGTCCATTCTAGTCCCATTATTTTAAAGAAATGAAAACATCTGATTTATATGTTGTAAATAACCATATCAATGTGACAACATATGAGAAGAGGGGGTAGCTGCTGAAAATAATTGAAGTGAACCGATGGACCCAGGAGGTATAGTGCAGAAGGTTTAGTAAACAGTAAGGAAGGGGAGGCACGAGTTTATCCTGCAATTACGAGACCGACAAACTTAATAAGACCGTCAGCGATTGCAGTGACCACCAAAAATCAACACGATGCATTTCGATTTTTACTTTCAGTAAAACTAATCACATGAATTTTTCAAAGTCTATGGTAAACAGCTAGCTCGATCATCATATCTAGCAGCTGCACATTTTGCCAGGCAATTTGATCTATCAGTCATCTCATTTCATTCATTGTTATCTGTATTTGCGATGTGGCTGCATTTCCTTTGGCGGACATCTATCCCTGATCACTAGTCATAATATCGGAAGGCACGATTGTGAAGAAATATTTATTCACTTATCAAAAATTGCTGTTACAACTGTGTGATGATGACCAGATTCAGCCATTCTGTAGTGGTCGCATGTAGGCAGTCATGGGCTCAGTTTGCAGAGCGGCAGGTCTACGCTAACTGGGGCGAAGGTTTGAATCCTACTTGCAGCAGTATGAGAATTTGATCAATCATTTAGCTCATTTTATTTATTGTTTATCATTCTTTCACTATCAAGAAGCTTTGTTTAGGGAGTTCAAGTTTGCGGAGCCAGGGTAACCAAAGGTCTTCGGTTGAGTAAGAACGTCATCTCATGCGTACGATGCATTTCGCTTGCCACCGGCAAGCATGGTCACGTTTCATGTTTAGGGAGTAAATGGCATATTGTTCTATCTAAGCTTTTATTCAATATCGTTGCACGATAACAATGTGATTTATCCCCCAGCAATGTTGTGAACACGTCCTTTTATTAAAAAATTCTGTAAATGAATAAGGAAATAAGGACGCTACAAATTTCATCAAAATTAGCTTTTAGCACAAAACAAACAATATGTGCTAACGTCGAATAAATATATGCTTACAATATGCACAAAACCACTAAAAACGTAATCTGATGATGATGATGCCATTTACAAAATGGCAGATAGCTTTTTCATTACTGAATGAAAAGTCGAAGTTACGCCCAATGCTGACACCCTGCTTAGCCATTATTAGCAAAATCTATCCACAAGTTTTGATGGCTTTTTTCAGTTAGCCTAACTCAGCGGCCTGGTTAATTCACACTTGCATAATGTCAAGCATGAGACCTAACGGATATACATATATATTCGTAATCAAAGTCCTTGCAATGGAGTCTTCTACAAAAAGCCATTTAGAACATGCATGAAGGGCAGAAATTCTGTTGCATCAAGAATATTTGAAATATTTTATAGATCTTGCATTTCTTTTTATTCATGCTACTATTACAATGTAATTAAGCACAAGAAGTGTTGCGTATTAGTCTGAAAAATGATTTCTTAAGGCTTACAGTGTTGAAGTGTGTTCTTTTGCTGAGTTGTGGAAGGCCAATTGTCAAATGCAAATTATTATGTAATCTGAAAGCGCTGTGTGAAAAATTAAGTTGACAAAGAGATTAGACGCAGATAATATCATAATGAGTCTTATATAACAGGTTTTCATAATTGCCTTTTTGTCCAGTAGCTGAATGAACGGTGCATATTTCCAATCTTTTGGCCAATTCTGCGAGTTATTTGATTTGGTTGCATGCTTCTCTTACGAAATTGAACTAAAGAAGCCTATTCGATTAGCACTCCATTTGATTAAACTCAATTAATCAGTTTTCTGTAATAAACTATAGAAAATCATTTAATCAATTACAATTCCTTTGTGCTTATGTTACTTCATCATTGTTTTGTTTCATTCTCTCTTTATTTCCCCACTGGCTTTGCTTTCTATGGAGATTGGGTTGCTAGTTTTAACGACAGGTTTTAATCCTGTTAAAGTTGAAAACGTAGAAATATTCGAAGTCAAGAAGCACACGTGACAAAATGTTAGTTTTTTAAACTTATATTTACGTTGCCAAGGAGAACACGTTAAACACGTTACGCATGCCCAAGGATTTTATGCATTGCATTCCGCACACTTCTTAAGTCAATCTTCAATTATCTAGTGAATCAATATTCCTGGTGGCATGGAAAAGTGCTCCACTAAAATTGCTGTGTGCTCACTCATGTGCGTTCGATTGAGGCGCTGAATGTTCACAAACATTCGCATATGCGTGCAGAAAGTAAATTCTACAAGTATAAGCATTTTCAAACCTTCTGGTCTTAGTATTCATATATAATTACACTGAATGTTTTGAGAAATTTGTCTGTATTTTAGAAAGTTCAACCATGATTTTATTTTTTGCATCACTTAACTTTTTATGATTCCGAAATGGGATATAATTCTAGGAAACTCATCTTTTCAGAGAAATAGAGATATTTTAAAGTCATCAAGGTATATTAACTGTCATATACAATCACATTTGTTAAAAATCTATGTTACATTCACAAGAAGATAGATCCAATCTGTAATTGATGGAGTACTAGTATAGGAAGTATACCTGTTCGAACACAAATCAGGGTGGTGTTTTCCACATAATGGAGACCATCAAATTCAGAGACTGTAAAAATCATATTTGCTTTTACTATTACCCACAGAAAACGTTCAAAATAATTGTCACTTTCAGCCTTTTTCTGAAGTCATTTATCTTTTTGGATGACTTCCTATGAGTAGGCCATGCCTTGTAAGATCTATTCACAATGTGTCAAGATAATACCAATATGCTTTTAAATCTATTAATGTTTCGCTTTTCTTTATTTTCACTTTCTTCTTCCGTGCATCATCAAACCATCGAAAGACATGGGAATATTCAGGTTTGCTCTTCTTTTAGGTTTCTTATCCTTGAAAGACTTTTCTCAAAGTTTGTCATTTATCAATACATCGCTTGAAACTGTTTCCACGCGTTGAAACATATCCGTGTTGTATTTGCAATTGCAATCACAATTGCTGTAATAAGTAATTGCAATCAACTGCAATTTTGGCTATATAATTGAGAGGTAATTGCGATTACTTTACGCGCAACAGTGTTAAATATTCATTTGACGTACAACTTAGTTTGCTTCACTTTCTTCGTCGACTATGTGTTGCCACACTTGGATGTGTACCGGGTATGCAGCTACCGGTAATTCTTTTCAAAGTAATTGGGATGTAATTGAAGAAAAACTGAGTAATGTGTAATTGTAATGAACTACATTTCATGAGTAATTGATACAAGTTTGATTTAAAATTACACAATTAAAACATTATATTTACGAATTCACGACTCAGAAGTTAGAGAGTATAAGTCACAAATGAAAAACCATTGAGAAGTAAATGCAATATTGATGCTTACACAACACGAAGCAGTTGAAGACAGAAGAAAACTGATAGCTAAGTGTAATTAACTGAACTGTGTGCACTCTTGCTCAAATGAACTGATGCATCTTTTACATCTCTTGCTTACATGGGATTGTGGATATTTTTGCAATCATCTCGCATGTTCGACAGTTAAGTTCAATGCTGATGAACTAGCTTTTAAGGAGATGAAAATTAGAATATAGCACAAGAAAGTCTACTGTTTGATTTTCTAAGGATTGTACTTCGTGAGCATGTTCAAAAGTTGCAATCGGTCATATATATGAAGGTAACTATGAATGTACATGTACGTTGGACTTTTTCTACCGCAAAGAAGTGAAATATCATTTTCTGCTTCACGCGATAGTGTTTGTTGAGACTGTACTTTATGAGTAAAGGATGAATGCATTTAATTTAGCAAAAATTTTGTATCTGCAAGTATTATGACTTCTTAACTTATTTTCAGTACCTGATATAGTTAGCTTAACCAGGACATTCATTCGATCATTTAGTCAAAGTTCAGTGAGTTCCAATAAAGAGTTGAGGACGAGTTGTTGAGAGTGTTATGAGGCATGAACTATTCGACTTACTACATAATCAGATCAGAAACCGACGTGAGGTTTCAGATTATTTTCCTATTCAAACTTGACCCAAACCCAACCCTGGCAACATTCGAACCCGACCCGAGCCCCATTGAATCCCGACCCTGACTAGAACGAACTCAGGCTATAGAATCAGACCCAAACTTGACTTGAATCCAAGCCGATAGAGTCAGACCCGAATCCAACTGAATCTGAAAAGAAGTCGACCCGAATCAAATCCTAGTCTGATCCGTACACTGAGGAATTAAGTTGCGTCCAAATATAAAAATCCAATGTCAGGAATCTAGTTCTACTTCATATGACAAGCGCGTAAATGAGATCCGACCACGATGTTGGTTTTAGATCAAATCTGCAATTTTGTTCAGGCTTTGGGTGACTGGAAACCTTTTCAAGTTGCATTTTGAAGTTATATGTTAGGAGAGAAGTTTCGAACTTCGTGAGCGAGATTTGCAGAGAGCTGAGCTCACGTGTGTGTTCAACTTATCATGAAATTAACATCGAATCACAATGCCAACAATTCGCCTATTACATTCGTAGCTGAAAAGATTGTTTACAAGTTGCATTTCTTTTGTATCGTAGAAGCTTCTTGATCTATTGATGGATTATTCAGCTACGAAAATGAATGGAGCTGAATATCTTAATTTTCACTCTGAACTGATTGTCAAAGTGCATGGTTGCTGCAACTCCTTGATCTGAGAGGCAGATCGACTAAGTACAGACTATCCTTTGTCATAAAAAGCAATGTTTCTTGGCTATGATTGATATTGATTTAATCTGACTTTGAGCAAGTCATAACATTGATATTGATTAATCTATTTTCATTCAAATCCAACAACAAACAATTCATTGCTGGATGTCATCATGTCATTGGAGCTTGATAAAAATTGAAAACTACCATGAATAATAAATGCGGCTTTAATCTTTTTATGTCATGTATAATCAAACTTGTTTAATTTCAAAGCTCTTTGTTTCAAAGTTACGGGAATCTAAATTTGCACGCGCCATAACACATAATGACTTCATAGCTTCACGAAAACGCATGCGAGTAAAAAAATATGCAAAGGAGATTGCGAATCATTATCAAAGTTAAGAATTAACAAATGTAGTAAATGTAGTATGAAAGTATATTAGCTTCTATAATAACTGTAAAGGAATATTTTTCCAGCTTTATCAAGATATCGTCAACCTCAACAATCTCCGCCTGGTTTCTCTCAAAAATTGTGTGGTAATTAAAGAACGAAATGTCGACAGCTTATTGTCATATTATTATAGACAGAATTCTAGTAGAAATCATTCATTTATAGCGAAATAGCACAACAGTATATCATTCGACTGCATCACATATTATAGGGTGTTGGTATATTACATTCACTGAGTAGTTCTCATTCTCTTAAGATACGCGTCACGCTATAGTGAGGATAATATTTCTTCTTAATGATAAAGAAATGTATGCACTGCACAGATAATCATTGAATCATACTGATATAAAAGTTCTTTCTGTATCACTCGAATATTAGCTGCAATAAAATAGCAGGATTTCCAATATCACAATACATTCTGGGAAAGTAAATGTGATAAAAGCATTGAATTGCGGCATTAACACGAGCATGAATTTGGCAGGAAAATCATTGATTCCGAAGCTACTTTTTCATTCCATATATGCGATACAATGAAAACTTAAAGCGATTAGATAGCACAATAGTTCAGTTGCTTAAGGGACGGAAGTGACGAAAGTACAATTTTCGAATCTGTTAACCTCGGGAGGACTCGCTCTCGCCTTGTTGGGTTTATTGACTACCATGACTACCCCTTAGCTGCTAAGAGCTGCGTTTCCGTGAACATAAGTATACGTGCATAAGTATGAACTTTGCCTGGAAGTTATGATCGCGGACTTTCAGATCCTAGACATTCTCCAACGAAAACTTCAGACTCGCAACTCGCAACATGAAATAAGGATACTTTCAGATAAGTAGGAAATTGAATTTTCTAATCGTTTTAACTAGCGTATGAAATTCGAAAGAAATAATTGCGTCAACTTAAATAGTAGTAGGGCAGGCAACACTCAAACAAAGGGCTTAAAGACCGAAACAGGTAAATTAATACCACCGATAAAGCACCACACCGGCGGTGTGGCCTTGTGGTAGAGTGTTCGCTCTGCGTCTGGGAGACCTTGGTTCAAAACTTTCAGACTTTTAAAATAGGCACTTTCTTGCTAAACACTCAGCACAAAAAGATTGAGAGTGTGATAAACAACAACTTGGCCACGTGGAAGAAAGACTACGTGCCTAATGTGCTTCCGAGCATAAACAAAGAATGCTTATTCATTTACATTTTTAATATAAGCTATACCCACTGACTTACCGACATGATATTAATCCGTTCCTCATTCGCTGCTGGGTCGACAGAGAGACGCAACAGGCGAGAGAATCGAAACCAAGACCTTCGATATAGAGAATTGTCACGCTAGCCACTGTCCTATGATGACTTAAAGATACGATTGCATTACGCTAGTTTAAATGAGTTCTAGTTTCGCGTTTATAGAGTAAACAAGCAAGCAAACAAGAATTTCGATAGCGGAGGAAACAAAAACAGTATCTCTTTGTCGATTTACTTCGGAGGCACAACTGCAGACAGAAACAATACATGATTGATAAAAAGTTTCAGCATCAATTGTGGGTGTAGCCCTATAGGGTGTGACTATTGTATGCGTAGATTTGCTGATAGACAACTTAATGTTTTAGTTACAGCGAGAGAAGTTTGAGGCCAGCAAACCATCAATCTTGCTGTTTTCCAATGACTAAAATCTCCCGGGAAAAAAGAAAATATTCGGTTTCGATTTGCTAAAAATTTATCATTAAAACAACGACGGCTTTCGGCGTCCTGCACCCTCTGAGGTCGATGTTGGCGTCAGCAACCTTTCTGTGAAGGTGTTAAGCACCGGGAGTTTTCAGTTAAAATGGCCTTCATTGAAAAAGATGCAGCATCCCGGAGTTTGGTCAATTACGTGAGTAATTTTGCTGGCCTTCCATGAATTGCCAGAGAGTTGAACACGAAGGTTTAGAATAGCTACAAGTTGCTACTGCCGACCGTATTGTTGTTTAAAAACCCTATTTTCGAGTATCACAGATGAACATTTAGCAGTGAATAGAGAGAGAGAGAGAGAGAGAGAGAGAGAGAGAGAGAGAGAGAGAGAGAGAGAGAGAGAGAGAGAGAGAGAGAGAGAGAGAGAGAGAGAGAGAGAGAGAGAGGAGAGAGAGAGAGAGAGAGAGAGAGAGAGAGAGAGAGAGAGAGAGAGAGAGAGAGAGAGAGAGAGAGAGAGGAGAGAGAGAGAGAGAGAGAGAGAGAGAGAGAGAGAGAGAGAGAGAGAGAGAGAGAGAGAGAGAGAGAGAGAGAGAGAGAGAGAGAGAGAGAGAGAGAGAGAGAGAGAGAGAGAGAGAGAGAGAGAGAGAGAGAGAGAGAGAGAGAGAGAGAGAGAGAGAGAGAGAGAGAGAGAGAGAGGAGAGAGAGAGAGAGAGAGAGAGAGAGAGAGAGAGAGAGAGAGAGAGAGAGAGAGAGAGAGAGAGAGAGAGAGAGAGAGAGAGAGAGAGAGAGAGAGAGAGAGAGAGAGAGAGAGAGAGAGAGAGAGAGAGAGAGAGAGAGAGAGAGAGGAGAGAGAGAGAGAGAGAGAGAGAGAGAGAGAGAGAGAGAGAGAGAGAGAGAGAGAGAGAGAGGAGAGAGAGAGAGAGAGAGAGAGAGAGAGAGGAGAGAGAGAGAGAGAGAGAGAGAGAGAGAGGAGAGAGAGAGAGAGAGAGAGAGAGAGAGAGAGAGAGAGAGAGAGAGAGAGAGAGAGAAGAGAGAGAGAGAGAGAGAGAGAGAGAGAGAGAGAGAGAGGAGGAGGGCAGAGAGAGAGAGGGAGAGAGAGAGAGAGAGAGAGAGAGAGAGAGAGAGAGGGAGAGAGGGGGAGAGAGAGAGAGAGAGAGAGAGAGAGAGAGAGAGAGAGAGAGAGAGAGTGAGAGAGAAGAGAGAGAAGAGAGAGAGAGAGAGAGAGAGAGGGAGAGAGAGAGGGAGAGAGAGAGGGAGAGAGAGAGGGAGAGAGAGAGTGAGAGAGAGAGAGAGAGAGAGAGAGAGAGAGAGAGAGAGAGAGAGAGAGAGAGAGAGAGAGAGAGAGAGACAGAGAGAGAGAGAGAGAGAAGAGAGAGAGAGAGAGAGAGAGAGAGAGAGAAGAGAGAGAGAGAGAGAGAGAAATAGAGAGAGAGAGAGAGAGAGGAGAGTGAGAAGAGAGAGAGAGAGAGAGAGAGAGAGAAGAGAGAGAGAGAGAGAGCGAGAGAGAGAGAGAGAGAGAGAGAGAGAGAGAGAGAGAGAGAGAGAGAGAGAGAGAGTGGGAGGGAGAGTAATTATCATGCTAAC
>CAJQUW010013496.1:0-42808 GCA_907163375.1 Prostheceraeus crozeri
GAATGATAGATTTGAGTGTAGTGAGTGGCACTCGATCCCGTCAACAGCCCGAAGGCCTTGTACTGATCACTAGGGAAGTGAGAGATCTTCCCCGATACCCGCTATTTTACAGCTGAAGACATCATTGTCACTGCCCCGAAGTGGTAACAGCAACGTCGAGTCAAAGGTAGTGAACAGTAGCTGGGATCTAACCCCTCAAAGCTGCCTTAGACTTAGTTAAATTTGAAATCTGATAGCAGATTTGAACTCAGCATACTTGAAAACCTTGAGGAAACATCCCAAGTTATTGCTTTGATCAGCTTGATAGCAAGCCGTAGAGAGCTTGATTCATCAGCGTTTTGCAATGGAGATGTTTAGAGGCCACCCATGACAAAATAGCTAAGACTCAACCGATTGGCGTTCAAAGTGCTACGTTGAGAGCTGTGTCAAATGCCCAACATGAGACATGAGTTGTCCCAGCGGTTACGGTCTCAAATATGACACATTCCCTTGCCACACTTATCACTACGGCATCGTCCGCCGTCCCGAAGGAACACCCTGTCAGTGGAATATTACAGCAAAACTCTCCGTGTCTTGCTCGCTTTCAGTGAAAAGCCGCTTATACCATGAGAAGACTGGCTCAGACATCATTAAAAATGCTTTCATTGACTTCAGCAGGGTCGAAAACTCCAGAAAACCTCCAAAACTAGTGAATTTAAATTTTTCAACTTTTTAGCACTACTTATGAAATTTTATAAGTAGTCCATCACTTAGGGCAGGTCAATAGCGACCGAACCCTTTTGAATCAAGTCAAACGGACTTGTAGAAGCAAAGTTACAAGCCTTTAAAGTTTTGGAGTCTTTTATGGCCTGGAGACGAAGGCCATCTCCTGGCGAACCTCTAAGTCTGACGCCTTAGCTGATATCAGCAATGAAATTTTCTAAGTCGGTTTCTTACAGAAACTCGGAATTTGGAATGTCCGAAGCTATCATCGGAGCTCAGAGAGACGACCTACCTCTGACGATCGCTCTCCTCTAAATGACAAGTCTCTGTCGGTTCCCAGCTTATATAGTGTGTGGCGATCAGCTGATGACGTAATACCCATCATCCAAACACTAAAAATCCGTCTATCTCCGGTTCTAGCGCTCCGATTGAGCTGGAAATGCACCATTTCCATGTAGAATTTGACGCTGAATCCGAATCTGGCCTCCGTTTTCCCATCCGATGCTTCGTTTTGGCTCTACAGTAGGCAGCCATCGCAAAAATTCTAACTCGTTTTTTCGAAAAATGTTGAAAATTTTTCTCTCCGATTGACTTCAAAATCTCCGATTGACTTGAAACTTACCATGATGATAGAGAATTTGACGCTGATTCCAAATCTGTAATCCTATTTTCAATCCGATGCTTCGTTTTGAAGCTACAGCCCAAAACGTCCCAAATTCTAACTCTGTCGTTTTTCGACAATCTCCCAAAATCTTAAATGGCGTCTCACATCTAAACGAAGACAGATAGGAACAAGCCGATTCTTTCACTGAATTTGTCTCACTCTTAGCTTTCAAACGAGCTATTGCACGACTAAATCCGTCCACTGGAAGCCAAAATCGAAGCGAGCTGTCCAGAGGGGGGGGACGTCAGCGAAACTTTTTCTCGCCGATTGACTTGAAACTCACCATACAGATAGAGAATTTCACGCTGATTCCAAATATGAAATCCGTTTTCTCATCCGATGCTTCGTTTTGAAGCTAGAGCCCAAAACGTCCCAAATTCTAACTCTGTCGTTTTTTGCCAATGTCCCAAAATCTTAAATGGCGTCTCACATCTAAACGAAGACAGATAGGAACAAGCCGATTCTTTCAGTGAATTTGTCTCACTCTTAGCTTTCAAACGAGCTATGGCACGACAAAATCCGTCCACTGGAAGCCAAAATCGAAGCAAGCTGTCCAGAGGGGGGGGGGACGTCAGCGAAATTTTTCTCTCCGATTGACATGAAACTCACCATACAGATAGAGAATTTCACGCTGATTCCAAATCTGAAATCCGTTTTCCAATCCGATGCTTCGTTTTGAAGCTACAGCCCAAAACGTCCCAAATTCTAACTCTGTCGTTTTTCGCCAATGTCCCAAAATCTTAAATGGCGTCTAACATCTAAACGAAGACAGATAGGAACAAGCCGATTCTTTCACTGAATTTGTCTCACTCTTAGCTTTCAAACGAGCTATGGCACGACTAAATCCGTCCACTGGAAGCCAAAATCGAAGCGAGCTGTCCAGAGGGGGGGGGACGTCAGCGAAAATTTTTCTCTCCGATTGACTTGAAACTCACCATACCGATGCAGAATTTCACGCTGAATCCGAATCTGGCCTCCGTTTTCCCATCCGATGGTTCGTTTGGGCGCCACACACCAAAACGTCCCAAATTCTAACTCTGTCGTTTTTTCGAAAAATGTTGAAAATTTTTTGTCGCCGATTGAATTGAAACTCACCATACAGATAAAGAATTTCACGCTGATTCCAAATCTGAAATCCGTTTTCCAATCCGATGCTTCGTTTTGAAGCTAGAGCCCAAAACGTCCCAAATTCTAACTCTGTCGTTTTTCGCCAATGTCCCAAAATCTTAAATGGCGTCTCACATCTAAACGAAGACAGATAGGAACAAGCCGATTCTTTCAGTGAATTTGTCTTACTCTTAGCTTTCAAACGAGCTGTGGCACGACAAAATCCGTCCACTGGAAGCCAAAATCGAAGCAAGCTGTCCAGAGGGGGGGGACGTCAGCGAAAATTTTTTCTCTCCGATTGACTTGAAACTCACCATACCGATGCAGAATTTCACGCTGAATCCGAATCTGGCCTCCGTTTTCTCATCCGATGCTTCGTTTGGGCGCTACAGACCAAAACGTCCCAAATTTTAACTCTGCCAAAATTTTGAAGAAACATTTTTTCTCGCCGATTGACTTCAAATTCACCATACCGATGCGGAATTTTACGCTGATCACGAATCTAAAGTCCGTTTCACCATTCCACCACGCCAACCTAGACGGTCGCCCACGTCAACCTAGGCGGTCGGCCACGTCAACCCATACGAGACCAACACATCCGAGTCTCACACTCTGTCGTTTTGGAGGGGGGGGGGAGGGGAGGGGGAGGGGGGGAGTCAGCGAACATGTTGTGAACGTGAACCAACCTGGCCGGCACACCACGACAGACCACAACCTCTGTCGTTCCAGAGGGGGGAGGGGGAGGGGGGCGCGCTGTGTTTATTATGGACCTTTTATTACTACTATTTTTTGCACAATCCATAACCGCATGTCTAGAATATATCTTCGAAAATGTGCTTCTCCAATTTGACTTAGAGACAAACTACTTCATGATCTCAGATTTAAAGACTTTCAATACACTACAGAAATCACGGACAACAGCTCAAGTATCAATGCACAGGCTGGAGACAATGTCGCTCTTGTCTGTCATGTCTTCTCCGATCAATTGGTGCACTGTCTTGGTGGAAAAGTGGAGTCAGAATCAAAAGTGACTCCACGTCGTTCCTTATCTCTCAAACAGCAGGAAGTAGATTTCAATATCAACTGATGATCTTGAATGCAAAGGACGCTCATGCTGGAGAATGGAATTGCAATGCTGTCAATGATGGTGGAAAGTCTACCGCCAGCATATTCCTCCAAATTGAAGGCTCTGCAACACATGTCGATGGATACAACACATACAAATCGTCATCGGAGTGGCAGCGGTGATGATTATTGCTTCTTTTAGTATGGGAGCTTGGATGTTTAAACGTAGCACAGGAACAACACGTTCAGTTCAATTAACAGCTCTTCAAAGTGGAAATGTAGATTGACCCGAATGATTTCGTCGTTGTCATCTGTTTATTCGATTCGTCACTATTTTATTTAAATGACGTGTTTGAAGAGCTCCTGCACTTGGCATATGTTTTACATAATCAGCAGGGGAGATCAATCACAATTATTTTCACGAAGATTGAAAAGTCAACTTTTCAGTATGAGGAACGATATCGCTCAGAATACTGAGAAAGACTTTTTAATCCAGTGATGGTATAATAACTATTTTCCTGAGAAAGGAAACATCAACTTTTCCTCCCGCAGCTATGTTGTACAGCCCGAGCGCAGCGGGGATGGACAGATAGCTATGGGAGTTAGCGTTTATTTCCTCTTGAAAGAATGTAGCTTTTCAGTTTGTGACTTAGATGTCTATTGCTCATTATGAAGTTGATGAATATCCCGCGAAATCTATGAATGAGCTAATCCAGGGACTGTATCGATATCTTGGTAGTCTCTGGCTAATCATAACTTGTTTATACACTTCTATGATTTGTCCTGTATAGAACTTTGCATTGAAAAAGTCAATTTTGTCTCTGCTGCTACCGCAGCCTCGTCTATGTCTGATATTTCTGCCCTAGAAATACATGATGTAATGCTGCATTATTACCCGCACGGGAGATGATATTTACAGGGTGGCGGCCAGATTTCAAACTTCAAATTCCCGGGCTATTTCATCGAATTCGAAACGAGCATGGAACAAGTGCCTTCAAGAGGAGTTGCAATCAGGGAAATTTCTGACTCGATATGATTTTGGTCGAGTATTGTCTCTAGCATGGAATTTATCTATGAAATCTGGAAATGCCATCAAGGGTTTTGAAGCAACAGGAATATTCCCCTTCAACAGGAATCGACTGCAACATGTGGATGATTGTGTTATCTGTGGGGAAAATTACTATCGACCCAAATCAGAGAGAAAGAAGTTTCAGTGGTTCCAGTGTGCTGACTGGAGGTTGGGCTCACGAATGTTGCGGTACCAAAACTCTTTCATTTTTCTTCTGCTTGCATTGTTTTGATGCCTCTGAAAGTGACTAGTGAACGTTTGGTATGATTTTGTAAGTTTGCTTGTCAGAGTGATGAAATGAGTGTGTTCATAAATGATTATGAAGAATATTGATGCATCTGAAAAAGATTTGATAAGTACTTTATTAGTTTTTGATAGTTTTAAATTTCTTTTGGGAACACCAGGAATTGGTTGGGCAACTATTAAACATGACAACTTCAAAATGAATTAATCATCAAGTACACATTTGAATCTGAATTATTGAAATAATACATAACTTTAATCCGATTGTCAATCCAAAATACAGTCAGTATGGTTGCTACAACAAGTAAGACACGTAGGTTTATGATATAATTGAAATATACATTTAGTCATAACAATAGATTAGCTTTTAGGTTTATGCCCATTTTACCCCAACATGGGTGCCCATTTTACACCAACATGTTGCCAACCCTTGCATTTCGTGTCTCTTGAGAAAATAGATAAATTCTATCATTTCAGTAAGGATAAAAAGTCTATGGGATGCCTGACAATTAAATCAAACTATATAGAAGTCATCGTGTTTGTGTAGTCAAATAATTCATTGTATTTTTGACGGTAGTAGACAATTTGTCTTAACCTGCCCATAATACCCGAACCTCCCCTATTGTTCATTATGAAATTGATGACTATCCCGCGAAATCTATGAATGAGCTAATCCAGGGACTGTATCGATATCTTGGTAGTCTCTGGCTAATCATAACTTGATTATAGACTTCTATGATTTTTATACACTGAAACTTACACAGGAAAAGTTAATTGCGGGAGGAAAAGTTAGCTTTGTGTTCCC
The DNA here is from genome assembly GCA_907163375.1 of Prostheceraeus crozeri. Taxonomy (NCBI): domain Eukaryota; kingdom Metazoa; phylum Platyhelminthes; order Polycladida; family Euryleptidae; genus Prostheceraeus; species Prostheceraeus crozeri. The sequence goes on from CAJQUW010013496.1 coordinate 5,656, forward strand.
GTGGGAATGAAAAGTTGTTTTCCCGCCCGACAGTTTACATAGAAGAGATCTCTTTTCACTTCTACACAAAATGAAAATGTATTCCTAGATGCATGCATTTCCATCTGGAAGATGTTAGATATCTTAGCGTCCTATTTGTCGGCCAAACCATGACATTAAGAAGTCTATGGCCATGCTTTGAAATGCTCAATATTTCTGTCCATGGACTAGGAATAGACATGGGCTACGAAACATCGCAAAAGAAGACTTTTTGAATTTAACTTTGATCAGAATTATACTTTAGTATTTGTATTTGTTTTTGTATTTATCCAAAATGATGACAACAGCTGGATGCCAATTACAGTCATCAGATGCGAATGATATACAGATTACAACATTACCAGAATCAAAATGAGACAATAGAAAACCAGATACTGAAAATATACACGTACCTGAAACATATTACAGTATGAACAAATATACTTGATAAAAGACATAGTAGTAAAATACATAGCATTTTTCAAATATTAATGAAATACAACAGATTACCAGAATAAAGGTGAGACATTAAAAACCAGATATACTGTAAATGTACCTACCTAAAATACATGACAATAAGGAAAAAGATACTTTATAAAAAGAACCGAGAAAATTATGTGAAATGTTTTATCAGAAACCTTTTTACTGTAGAAAGAGATGCACTGAAAACGTCAATTTCTTTGAATTTGTTTACACTCAAAAATGTCCTCGGGAAGAAAGCATGACTGCGTAGGAGTAAGCGACTTTTTCTTCTTGAAGTAAAAATACCAGTATTCCTGATAATACGACCAGGCACTTTAAGACAAACAGCTGATGTCAAATAATTGCAACTGATTGCACTATTGACAATCTTGTGAAATAGCAAAATGTCAAATCTCCCTGCGCTCCGCGAGCGTAGTTAAGCGGAAATGATAGTGTCCAGTATTACAAATAGCGAGTATACAAATACCGACTTCAAAATGAAGAGAACCTCAGAAATGAGACTAAAGGAAAATAACAGTAATAAAAGAGACGAATATCGATGGGGTCAATTTTATCGACTGTGTTAAAATAATCATCGTTTACCAATTTGACATTTTTGACTCAGCAATAGGTCGATATGATTCAACTGAGCACATTGTAGTGCTCTTATGTTTCAAATGCTAGATGAAGGCACTTGTCAAGGATATTCAACGGAATTACAATCACAATAATACATAGAGAAAATAAAATCATGACGTAAACATACTTTGCAGCAGGATAAAAGTTCACTGAACTGTAAAGTTGACCACAGACTGTAAAATGCCGCCCAAGGACTATGCAATTGAACAGGGACTGAAAAGTAATCTTCATGCACTCTGAGGGTTTATGATAATATCAATTTTTCAACACATGTATAGAAGTAAATATGTACGTTAATCGTTCATCAGATCTTGAAAGCAATGTTCTAACTGATGCCCTTGTAGTTTTATCAATGCGAGCTGTGATCGCAATGCTCTGCTTCATAAAAAGAAAGAAATTATGTGAATCGATGGGTACCAGTACATACCTCTTCCATTACGCAAACTAAAATGATTCTCCGTAAATGTGAATGCCTAAGTCATTGTGGACGTTTGGCATTCATAAAGATAGTCGCCACTGTTCAACGGTGAGGCGGACGAATTCTGCACCAGTTTGCATGAGTTAAATGTTTGGTCAGGACACAATCCTCGGCATCAATTCTTCTATCGCCTGTCAGGAGCAAGAGTTATGGTGTCTTCTTGTTTGCCACCTTCGGATGGACGGTAGTCGGTATTCGAATTGGCATATTCCCTCCGTAAATCGTTTTCAACAATCGGAAGCCGTCCGAAGTGAAAAACCGCAACATTTGTCACACGAAGAGATTAAAGATGTCCACAAGCTTCTAGCAAAAGGTTCGCTCCGAAGTGTTCTTTGTTTAGTTCCACAGTTCTTAATTATTGATAAAAATTCTGTATTTTTGAAGAGAACAATTTCAATTGCTGTACAAAGGTCGTGGAGTTGAAGTTACAAAGACAGAAAATTGTCTTAAAAATCCATCCTGACCATCCATCCTAACCTGATGCATCATTCTTACGTAAAATGATTATATTCAAAAGTAGAAATGATACTAGTCGTGAATCTTTTGCAAAGCACACTGACATGGCCGCGGCACATGCACTGTCAACCATTGGAAGTCATCATCGTCTAGGTACCGTCGTCATGCCAACGCATCAGTGAGATGGTATTATGAAGTTATTATACAAGACTGTCGGCTTTCTATGACAACAATGATCTATAGTTAGCGGAGTAATATTTATTGAATTGAATATCTTTGTCGTTTACATGGAGTATGTCCAGTGCGAGAACTCTTTAGACATGCCAAACATTATTTTAACAATTATTTGCATTTAAGTTTTACTGTCGCTAACATTTTAACACTTTGATATGACTGTCTGGATGCGGCATTCTCAGTCTAAATCTGTCAATGTATTAGCTAAAAATCTGCTAATGTTCACTGCAAATCCACAGTCTATCTGACAATCAGCTTCCACTTTACTACAGATTTCGGTCTTGCATACTACTGTCTATTGTCAATGAAAAATTGTATAGGATAAATAACTCCATCCTGCATTCAGTGAAGTTCTCAGAATTGGCGACTTGCAATATGATCAACTTTTGCGATAAACATGTTAGCAAAATGCACTTATCAAGCTGTGGATTTTTGATGACTTGCATTTTACACATTTATATTGCTAACTGAGGTAAATTAAAACTCCTTTGGAGCAAATAAATTCACATAGAAAAGTCTGCGTGTGTGCTTTGTTAATTTTTTTTATTTCTACATATTTTCGTTGATTAATTTATAAACGGAAGCCAATATACGGATAAGTTGAAGCAAGAAGTATTCAGGTGTAATTTTAATTGTGATTCAAAACAACTGTGTATTTCACAACAGATCATTTTGCGATCAAGACAACCTGTTTGTTTATCTGGAACCATAAAATCGTTTTCATTATCATGAAGAGAGCAGTTCGGACAAGCTAACGGCTACGATGAATATCACATTTCTGCCTACTTTGGAAGATGTCTGCCTTGCAAGTGCAATCGAAATCATAAGTATCATAAATATCATAAAGAGTGATTAAATGAATGTCAGACAGTGACGGGAGCAGTTAATCGATTCCGCACGATTAATCGTACGACGGAATCAATCGCACGATTCTTGAATGACCAGGAATCGTGCGAATTTTTGCAATGTGACTTCTCAATGAAATTTGCTTGATAAAAGTAAAAGTAAAATAAAGTAAGCGTTTGTTTCTTCAAAATGAGAAATCGAAACAATTCACAAGTCATATAGTCATTGGCAAATATTATAAAAAATTTGCTTACATTCAAAAGTTCAGCGTGAGCATTGTTGAACACCATGTGACTGCTTAGAAAAGATAAATTAGGTGAATCATACGTAGACGGCATGCAGAAAATGCAAAAAGCATAATAGTATACATGAAGAACGAGCAACACATCCATCTGACAAGAAGATTCACTTTTGCTCGTGTGTACGCAGTTTGCAACTTTCGTTGACAAGAAGACATGACCAGGGAATAGCTAAATCCAGTCTTGGAGTGGTACGACAGGCTGGCAAACGTAAGTGACCAGAAAAATCCATCCTGTCCGGAATCAGATCATGAAGAGGATGAAGATCACAGCCCTCACATTGCAAGATGAATTTGTCAGCCGCCTCCCGAAAAAGCAAATCAATGGGTGGGACATTTTTACATTTGCACTTCCGACCGCAAACAATACTGTGTGCCCGGTTTTTTAAACTTTCCAGCTTTGACAAAAATTTTCCCGGCAATCGACCGTAAATGGGAGAAATATGCATAATTACAGAGAGAATCAAAGATTTATAAATGATAATGAGATCCTTCTTACCGATAGTTGTCTTTAATACTCTCAGAATAGACAAGCGCTTCGACACATTTGTCATAATATTGGATATTTGCAAATCCCAAGTCACACTGTCGCTAATAATAACTCCAAGTACTTTTACATATTGAGCAGCAATCACTGTATTATGATAGCGCCGCTCATTCTCCAAAGAACGCCGGATGCAAAGCTGTTTGGATTTTGAATCATTGATTTCAAAACCAAGTTCATTTATTGACGTTCATATGGACGGCAGGCAAGAAGTTGATTTCAAAGATGGAATGGCTTCGATGATAGTGATGTCGTCAGCATATTTGACTATCTTTGCAGTTCGTGAATTAATGAAAATGGATCCCATGTATTCCCCAAAGAGATACGGACTCAATCGGAGCCCTGTGGCACACCAGACATAACCATAAAAGTGGGTCCAAATTTGCCATCACATTTTACATTAGTTCTCCTGTTTTGAAAATAGGAGCGCAACGAACAGATAAATCCGGAATTCACTCCGCAATCGAGGAGATAGTTAATTAATCCAGCATGTTGAAGTCTATCGAATGCCTTCGAAACATCCAAACATGTCAGATGCACCGCATACGTGTCCTTAGAATCCAAGGAAACTGAAATATCATCCATGATATTAACCAGTGCAGTCATAGTGGATCTCAACGGTCTAAACGCGTGCTGCTCCTTCCCATAAAGATCTATGAGCGTGCTATTTATCTGCTCCAATACAAGTCTCTCAACACCTTGGAAATGACGGATAAAACAGAAATCGGTCGAAAGTCAGTTAATTTTGGCGACCTTCTCTTGGGGATTGGACAAATATTAGCCATTTTCAACAAATTTAGGAACCTTGTCTCTATAATACAAAGTGAATGTTTCTTGTTGCTTTCCATTTTCCTGTTGTGAATATAGTTTTATTTTTCAGTGATTTGCCGGAAGCCGAGGAACTATTGTGTTAATTGCTCAATAAATTCAAATGCAATTAATACAAAGTATCCGCAGCTTAAGGCAGGAGCATCATTTATCATTTTTTCTTATTTGCATCAGAGCGGTCACTAACTAACTATCAATCATTTAAGTGATATATCGATACTTTAGTGATCATTTTAGTGAATCGAAATCTAAAACAGATCAATGAATGCATGCACAACTGGTTATCAACAAGAAAATGAAGTATTTGTAGATTCTGGATAAGGATTACAATATGTTCAGTGGGCAAAAGTTGGCAAATGCAATAATATAGGAAAACAATCATATAACGCCCACATCAATGCGTAGATAAATGAGTGGTTTACAGTCGTCTATTAAGTACCTTGACAATCGATTAATTTCTATGCCAAATCAACTCTGACTTTCTAACCATAGAAATGGATCTTCATCTATATTTTTGTCTTCCAAACATCTAAGGATAATGTTTTCAAAAAAGCCCATGAATATTTAATTTGAATATTTAGAGAAAGGGCCAAAATGTTGTCATTTATTTATTATTTTCCCGATATATTTCGCTGGCCAACGGACAGCATGATCACGGATGTAGAAAAGGAAGGTTCAATTTTTCAAAGTTATCTAGTCCTCGATGCTAAAAACTATGTCACTTGTTTATCAAGATATCCTAGATCACATCATCCCACGCATTGCTTAAAATGAACTTCATCTTGTTTTCACTTCTATGATGTCTGCTCCATATTGCCTCCTTTACCACTCTGCTTTTATAATTACTTTCTTTGTCAATGATTTTCTTAGAACTCCAATTGAACTGATGGTCTTCGTTTATGATGTGATTGGATATTTCTGAATGCGTGTCAAATTTTCTTACATTTCTCTTGTGTTCTTCAACTCTTTCTTCCACAGATCTACTTGATTCTCCAACATATTTCCAGTTATATTCGCCAAATTCAATCTTGTAAACTACCCCATGTTGCTGAGCTTGCTCTGGTCTTTTCTTCATGAGCTCTTGCTTTAATGTCCGAATGGGTTTATAGCCCGTTGTTAAGTTGAATTTTTTGTTAAAATGCCATTGATTGATTCGTATAACTTTGGCACATATGGTAGTATGCAATCAGGTTTAGGTTTGTCTTTCGTTCTTGTTTTGTTTCTATGTTCTTCAATTGTAAAAACTCTGTTTGCTTCAGCTTCTGGGAAATTATTGTGGATGAAGATGTCGTGAAGATCTTGTAGTTCGTTGTGAAGGTTGTTCTTGGAACGAATACTTCTGGCTCTTTTGCTTAAGGTTGTTACAATACCGTTAAAAGTCGACTTTGGGTGACACGAATTTCTGTTCAGATACAAGTTTGTGGGAGTATCTTTTCGATGAATACTGAAGTTCACATTGTTTGATTCTCTGTTTATTTTGATGTCGAAGAAAGTAAGAGATCCATTCATTTCACGCTCCTGTGTGAATTTGATGCATTGTCTTAAAGAATTCAGTGAATTAATAAAATTCTGTAACTCTTCTTCACTTTGTTTCCAATGAACGAATGTATCATCAACAAAACGTAGATACAAGTAATGGGCAAAAGACCGTTCCAGGACACCATAAAATTCAAAAAAATGGTATCTTTAAAAACGACATAAATTCATGAATTTAGACCCTTTTTCAGGTTTTTAAGACCTAAATACATGAATTTAGTCGTTTTTAAAGATACCGATTTTTCAAAAAATGGTACTTTTTAAATGGTCTAAATTCATGAATTTTGGTCATTTTTCAGGTTATGAAGACCTAAATTCACAAATTTGGGCGTTTTTAAAAATACCCAATTTTCAAATTTTTCAAAATCTCAAATTTGAGAATTACAATTTTCACCCGCCCTTAAAATCATGACCGTTCCAGGACACCGAAAAATCATAAAAGTTGAGAATCTCAAATTTGAGAATTACAATTTTTACCTTGAAAATCATGACCGTTCCTGGACACCGAAAATCATAAAAGTTGAGAATTTCAAATTCATGAATTTTATCCATCTTTCAGGTTTTTAAAATATATCATGTGACTAATAATATTTCTTTAAAAATGGAAGAAACAAAAGTGGAAGGAACTTCAGAAATGGAAGGAACCTCAAGAATATATCCTTCGTTATCATATGAACGTAGTTCTACTTTAATGGACATTGAAAAGATTAACATTGAAAAAATGAACAAAGAAAAACACAAAGATAGAGTACGTTATATGAAAGATAAGGAATCTCAATTATTATTAAGATTAGAGCATTATAAAAAATTAAGAAAGAGATGGAGTAAAGTTAAGAATGTAACACAAGGAATTGGCATATTCTTAACAATAAGTTTAGGTGCTTTAGGTGTGATGATAATGTTATTACGTTAGATGAGATTGAAAAATTTGATCAAATAGCTAATGAAGTAAATCAAACCTTTCAATTACAGTCCGAAAAAGTTGATGATAAGAATAGACAGGATGGCAAAATTTCTAGTGATGGTAAAATTTCTAATGAAGAAAATGACAAAATTTTTTTAGAAGAGCTAAAAACTTTAAGCGAAAATTTAAGCAAAACTTTATTAAAAAAACTTAAAACGAGAAAACTTTAAACGAAAAGATGTCAAACAACAAAGCAATAAAAAAATAATTTGTTCAGTAAAATGTTTTTGTTGTATTCCAATGTTACCACAAAATTCAAATATTATATTTTAAAAATGGATAAAATTAGAGCTGATAATTTTAAAAGAATAAAACAATTAGAAGAGTTAATAAAACAAAGAAATATTATGAAAGAAAATCATCTTCAACATAGAATGATAAAAGCTGGTATTCAATCTGATATGTTTGAAAAAATGCAGCAAACCGAACAAGTAAAAACTGATTTTGAAAAAACTATGAAACCATTTAAAACTCTTGAAAAAGAAAGTACAAATAATGATAAACAAATTGATATAACAGATCCAGAGCACAAAACTATATTAGATGACTATGGATTACTAGAATCAAACATTAATAAGAAATTACCAAAATCTATGCAATTTGAACATTCTATTTCATTTATAGATGGAAAAACAATACCTAGATTTTATCTCGGACAAAAAGAAATATTTCCACAACCTTTTCGAGGTTTAATTTTTTCACCAGATAAATATCCTTTTAATTTAGATAGAAATTTTGTTAATCTTTTAAGAGGAGCAGATTTAAATAATTATGCTGTAGAAGATCTTATAAAATATAAAGCTATGTTAGATAGAGTTGGTGCAGTAAAATCTCTAAAACGTTATAAACAATTAGAAAATTTATTATCAACGGGAGTTAAAGTAGGGAAAGGTTTATCTGAAAAACAGAAAACAGAAACAACTGTATTTTTACCAGATGATCCACAAGAATTACTAAATAGATTAAATATTTTAATATCTGCAATAAAAGAAGGACATAATTCTAGTTTCAATGAAATTCATGCTATATTGAAAAGACTGTTAGAAAAGAAGATTCTAAATGAAGAGGATTATAAAAGTATAACGAACCGAATGTTCTAGGGCTTCGCCCGTAGCTGAAATATGTTGTTGTTTTTAATTTTTTTATAAAAAATGTTTATTCAAAATTTTAACTAAAAATGTGTTCAGCAGATTTAGACAAAATTAATAATCATTTAGAAAATCTAACAGAGATTTTGGGTTCATCAAAATTTAGTACGACGTTAACTCATTCACTCCCAGGCCTTTTTGACAATGTTGCTCCTCAGGATCCGGAGATTTTGCTATAATTTCAAAGTTTGATTACTTGCTTAATATTGACTCAATAGAATTGACATTTTTACTCATTTAGGATAGTATCTCTGTTAACTACCATGCAAAATTTTGTAGCCCAACTCTTGTTAGATACTGAGTAATGTGGTTTTGAAAAATGATATATTAAGGTCATTTTGAAAAATTTTGTAAAAATTAGCTAAAAACGGTTTTTTACTTCGATTTTGATATTTAAGTATTTGTTAATTATTTATTCAATATCATTGATATTAATACTCATTTAAGAGAACGGCTTTCGCAACTACCATGCAAAATTTGATAGCACAACTCTCCTTAGATACTGAGAAATATGGATTTAAAAAATTGTATATTTTAGTCAATTTGATAAATCTTTCAATATATTATAAAACCATGTTTTGATGTTGCGTACTAAATCAAAAAGATATAAATCATGAACATTTCGTATATTTGTATTTTAGTTTATTGAGGCAGTAAACTAAAAATATTGTCAAATTCATGTGCTGAAATTCGTTTTAGTATGATAGTCTTTGAAATAGGGATGTACACACAAAGCCACTTTGCAATTTGAAAACATGTAAGTGCTCTCCCTGCGAATTTGCTTCGAACAAGTAGCGCGAAGATGGTCGTATAAAGGTCTCACTTTATGGAGGCGATCGTGGTTTTCCTGGCCTGATGCAACAAATGTATCATTGTCGTTGAGATGTAAAAAGGACAATATCGCTTGAAATCTATTGCGTGGCATGATTGCCGGTGCAAAACTTTGAGCTAGCAGTTCGGAAGTGGACCAGTAATCAGCCAAAGTAGGCTTTTTCACGACCATCATGTGAATCAGTATTGCAATAAACCCTCGAATTTCATTTAGGGTTACTGTTTTCCACAATTTGAAAAAGGAATTAGGTGCAGCATCTTGTTTGCGGTGAATTTGATCTGCAGCATAACGATTTGTTTCAGATTTGAAAAGACGAATCATACCAGGAGTCATGAATAAATAGAAAAAGTCTAGCGGAGACTTTGCTTCATCAGGGATATCTAATCCAGGATGTCCGATAAACGCAGGTATATCAGGGTATCCAGCTATCCCTCTATCCATTCTTCATGATCATCCACTCTTCTTCCTCTTAAACGTTGCGGCCTTTGTATAGGAGCAGGATCATCAGTTGTATCGTTTGCAATATCATCAGCTTCTTCATCGCTAGACGAATAGTCGTCTATATCCGACCCCTCAGCTTGTACCAGCTCCAGTATTTCTTCCGCCGATAGTCGTCGTGTGGCCATAATTTTGTCACTGAAGTGATTGCCTGGTGTCTTATAGCTAGAATTTTAACTGCGACCGAGGAGTAATACTCAGTAGAAATGCAATGTCTTCGCCTGTGATTACATCGCATCGCTAAGATTGCTAAGCGTGAAATGTGTGCACATTAATGTTTAATTTTAGCTTTGTAGACAGATCAGAGACAGATAGATATGACATCAGTATGAAATTGAATGAAGAATGACACTCTGAAGCCTTATCAGCTGCAAAGATTAAATGAATATTGAATCAAAGTGATAGATAGGTAAAAACGTGTATACACGTCCATGGGAGTCAAGCGGTGTTGTCACGTTGACGTGTATACACGTCCATGGGAGTGAATGAGTTAAAAATTATAACAACTACTTCATCACACACTTGTAATTTAGAACCCATTCTACATTTGGAACAAAATAAAAATTATCAAATTGCATTGACTAGTTTCTCCACATTTAACACTATTCAAAACGTTATCAAAGATGTGAATGATCAATTTAGATATTCTACTGATAAAGGCAAAACATGGAAAATACTAACTTTTCTACCTGGTTCTTACGAAGTTGAATCAATATCAAATGAAATTAAGAGACATTTAGGTATATCATTTAAAGATAAGAAACAATTACATTTTGCAGTTGAACCGGCAGTTAATAAATTTTCTCTTACTTTAGACGAAAATCATCAAGTTGATTTTAATCATGATAGATCATTGTCAAAGCTATTAGGATTTAATAAACAAACCTATAGTCAAGGTTATCATTTAGGTGAGAAGATTCCAAAAATAACTGAAATAAATTCAATTGTTGTACATTGTGACCTTATTGAAGGAGGATATATAAATGGTAAATTGTCAAATTTAATATTCAGTTTTCCAGCTTTTACTGTATCCATTGGTTATAGATTAAATGTATTTCCCCAAACATTAATATATTTCCCTATTACAAGAAAAACTATTAACAACATTAACATTAGAATCACTGATGAGAAAGGACAAGAAATAAATTTTGGAGGTGAAGAGATTATGATAGATCTTTTGGTTCGGGAGGTATAAACTCCTACGCGAAGCTAGAGAAGTTTAATTTTCTTCTTCTTCTTTAGAAACAAAAAAAATAAAAATAAATTTTTTTTATTAAAAAATGAGTGAAGTACTACAATTAAATAAAAAAAAACTTAAATTTAATCATCATCCAAATTTATCTAATAAAGTTTTGTCAGTTATTTGTGGAAGATCAGGATGTGGTAAAACGTATCTATTATTTAAAATTTTAACGACTCCAAATTTTTTGGATTATATTTTTTGGATTGGAATATCTTATAATTTATACAACAACAGCAGAACAACCCGTCTATCAATTTTTAAAATATGGATTTGAAAATAATCTTAAAAAAACAGCAATTGCTTCATTATTCAAAGAATATGAAAAATCTGAAGATGAAGAAGAAATAAGTTCGTGGTGTGAAGAAGCAGCAAAAAATAATCAGTTAGTTGAAACCAATAAAAATAAGCATATAAAGATACTATTAATAGATGATAGTGGTAATATGCAAGATCCTAGTAAACTAGATAAAACAATGAAACATTGTGTAATTTTTGATGATTGTGTTAATGATAGAAATCAGTCAGTTCAGAGAAATTATTTCACAAGAGGTAGACATAATAACTGTAGTGTTTTTTATTTAACACAAAGTATGTATTCATTAGACGGAAGTGTTATTAGAAAGAATGCAAATATATTTATACTATTTGAAATAAATGCAAGAAACTTAAGTGATTTGTTAAGAGATTTATGTGTAAGAAATAAAGATGAATTTAAACAATCGTGTAACAATGCTTGGTCAAAAGATTATGGCGTCATTACAATTAATATTGATAAAAAAATTCATGAAAGAGTTATAGAAAATATTTTCGCGGAGTGATAAAAATATACAAATATAGTGTTATAATATTTTTTTATTTTATGTATATATCAAATTTGTCTATCTTAGAAATTAGAAAATTAAAAAGGTTCAGTAGTTATTCCATCAGGTAAAATTTTTCTTTTATCATCAAATGGATCTAATGCTAATTTATGTTCTTCTTTTAAATACATGTTATGTTTTTTTGAATTAAGTCTATAATTAAATGCTGTTTTTATTTCATTATTAAATAATACATTTTTATAATCTTGAAATGTTATTTGATTAGCCACTGATGCCTTTGAAATTCCTTTTAATGTTTTATGTGTTTTAATATTATTAGTTGTATCATAGCAGTAACATTTAGATTTTAAAAATATAGCTTCTGTTATGAAATCTTCATTTCCTTCTAATTCATCTTTTACTTTACATAAATCAGAAGGATGAATGATATCTTTTATTTTATCTATTTCTTCATCAAGTGTAGAATTATAAGGTATTGTTAATTCTAAGAAAACAGAATCGGTATCTGTAAAGTGTAATTTATAGTTTTTGCCATAAGCAGGTGCTAAATAATCATATATAAATCTATACATAAATAGTTTAGCTAATTCTAATATAGTGAAACCAATAAAATTAAACTTATCATGTTTTACGCTAATTCGACGTAAATGTACAGCACATAGTTCATCACTAAATCTAGTAGTTCTTTTATATGTAGGTTTCCTTGTTAAATTTTGAAACCTATCTTTATCATAAACTATTTCAATATTTTGTCTATTACGCACATTTTCTAAAGTCTTACCATAAAATGCATTATTCATTAATTTGAAGAACACGTTTCCAAAATCATCTTTATTTCTTTTAGCTATTTTACGTTTTTCAATATTGAACTATATATAATTTTTTAACCACCTAGATTTTTGATAAAATAGTTTTCGATGTATTTTGGTGAGAATCATTCCATGATCTAAATACCAATCTAGCATTCTTCCTTCAACAACATACTTTCCTTTATTGCTTTGTGTTAACATAAGTTTTTTTGTTGGCCTATATTTCTTAGGAATTAAAGATTTTTGATAATCTGAAAAATCTTTTATAATGGGAATTTTGTTTTCTGGACAGAAAGGATAATATTTTGTTGCTTCTTTTATATAATCAGGGTATACTAAATCAACTTCATATATATAACCAAAATTACGATTTCCATTATATGTTTTTTGATAAACAAGATTATTACACCATGTCATTTCACCTGTTGGTAATTCTTGTATCATGCAAGAAGAATATAAGCTATTAAAATCATAATATAATAAATAGTTTTCTCTCATGAATTCATCAATTGCTTTTTCACGTTCTACTCCTTCTCGTTTCGTTCGAAAAATTTCTAATATTTTTTCTTTTTCTTCTGGAGATAAAGGTTTCATTATTCCATATTCTTGTGGATTTACTTTCTTATTATAACATTTAACATATCTATTACCTAAAACTGATGAAACTCCACCTCTAATTCCAGATTCAAAAAATAATAATTTATCATATGTATTTTCTTTATAATGTTTAAGTTTAACATTTGTATGTTTTAATCCTGCTAACCATGTTAAACCTGGTGTAGAATAACAATAACATGGATCTATTCCGTAATATTCTAAACACATATCACGAAAGTTTTCAAAAAGATCAGCTAGTATTAATACATCTATCTGTAGATATTTCATTGTATAATCATACATTGTTTTACAATTTAACTCTCTCCAATTCTTTTCAGCTTCTGCATAGTCTTCGTCAGATAATTTTGATTGTTTTAATGTTGATTTAAATTTATTTATTGGAGGAAGTTGTTCTTCTTCCATAATTTTATTCACAGAATTAAAATCAGTCTTCGACTGTGAACCACAGGTTTTATCTCCAGTTATATCAGTCTTCGACTGTGAGCCGCAGGCTATATACTCATACGGAAATATTCCTTTTAAAGGTTTTAAATTATATTTATTTAATATTTTACATTGTTCAGATTTCAAAGTTTTTCCCATAACATCTAATGATTAAGGAGTAAAAAATCTAAATGCATCTAAAATTCTAATGCAACCTAATTGCATTGAAAAATATTCTTCTTCTGTTTTACATAGTACATTTATTTGTTGTTGTTGTAATTTTTCAGATGAAAATAAATCTTTCATTACTAGATGGAAATCATATTTAGAACCATTGTAAAAATATAGAGGAACAAAGTTATATTTAAATTTATTAGCATTAAGATTACAAGAATTATGTGCTGCACCTCTATATAATCCATTTAGATGATCATGATCTTTTACCTTATCAAGATATCTACCTGTGCCATTTTTATAATTTTTTGTAAATTCTTTTCCACAGTAATAACATTTTGTTTCATTAATAAAATTTAATTTTTCTTTTTCTGTTAATGGCATCATCGGTATATTTGTTTCAAGCAATTGTGAAAAGCGACCTTGTAATTCTTCTACTTTCTTTGTAAACATTTCTGAACTATCTTCACCATAGTATTGATAATATTCTGATTTAAATAATTCAGGATAATTTGAATGAATGTACATTCCCCAACATAATGGTTTTTGTTCAAATAAATATTTTTCTTTACTTTGTTCAACTGCACTTTTTTCATAATTACAAACCGAAGGTTCTAGGGCTTGGCCCGTACCATTTTCAGAATTATAATTTTCAGAATCGGGCGAAGCCCTGGAACTTTTCGTTCGATTTTGTGTCATATTAACATTATATGCTTCAAAATCACAATAAATAGTAAAGGGTACTTTATTTTTAAAATACCATTTATTGTATTCTAAATAATCATCTTTAGGAAATGTGTTTCTGACTGCTTCATTTTGTTGGCAATTCTCCAAATGTCTATTCATTTCTTCTTTAGTTCTAAAGCTCGTCATACATTGGAGACAAGGAAAATTAGCATTATCTGAAGTTTTTGTAAATATAGAAACATCTTTACACAATATAAAATGACCCTGATAATATAATATATTCGCTTGTGCTGGCTGTTTTGTCTGTTCTAGTTTTTCAAATTTATCTTGATATATTTCATGTGTTTCATCAATTTCTTTTGTAAGATTAAATGTATTTCGATGAAAATTTTGATTTAATATTTGTAACTGATAACTATATTCTTTATCATATTGTTCTTTATATTGTTGTAGACATTTTTTTAAAGATTCATTTATTTTTTGATTGGTTTCATTTTCTTCATTATTTAATTCTTTATTGTCTTCATTTAATTTTTGAATCGTTTCTATCTTATTTTGATATGTATGGCCATATTCTTGTACTAATATTTTTGTTTGTTGTTGATAATCTGTTTTACATTTTTGTAAACTTTCATTTAAATTTTGTAATTTTTGTTGATATTCTAAAAATAAAGATAAATAATCGGAATCATAATCATAATTATAATTACGTCCTTTATAATTATTATGACTAATCATTATTGGTGATAATGTTTTATAATTTCAAATTTTTCAGTACATATTATATTTCCTTGGTAAAAAATATTATGATGCATGTAATTTCCCCTATCATTATATACTATTTCTGATTGACATAAATTTTTATTATTCAAATACAATTTTTTTGAATCTGAGTAAAGTGGAGTAATTTTACCAATAGAAACATAATTCAAATTTAATTCAAAAACATTTACTTCTATTAAATTTTTATTCTTTTTATGAAACTTTTTTAACCTATTATAATCATATGGAAATTCATCTAAGCCATCAGAAAGATCAAATTCATTTATGTATTCTTCTTTATTATAATGACTTAGTCTTTCTTTATGATATTCTGCAGGATGTAAATGTGCTATAATACTCCACAGAAAACAATAATCATCTTCATTTTTTATGTTGATTATTTGTGGTGAACTGAAAGGTAAAGGAACATAACTACCACCAGTATTATTTTTATATTTATCAATTACTATTTTCTTAGATAGTATTTTAACAAATCTCCAACCAGATTCACGTAACTGGGCTTCAATTATACAATTTTCTAATTTAAGTATCATCGATTCAAATATGGGTTGTATATCATTTACATTATGAATTTCTTGTGAATTTGTAAAATGTCCTTGTATTATTTCTTCAGGAATTCCATCAGGTCCATTTTTTGTATAAAGTACTTCTACATTCATATAACATTTGAAAGATTTCTTAAATATTTTGAAAAAGTTTTTTAATACAATATAAAAAGTTTCATCGGTTTCATTATGTTCAACGGGCGAAGCCCTGGAACCTTCGGTTCGAACAGACTGATTAAATAAATATTTTATATCTGTTACGGCTTCATCAAATTCATCTATTTCGTTAAATTCATCAGTATCGCTAAATAAATATCTTCCATCTGGTAGGGTCTCATCTTCACTATTAAAAACTTTTTTATATTCCGAATGTGAATAATCATCAAACATTTTTTTAACTTTTATATCAGTAGGCAATGTTTCTAGATAGTTTTTATAACTATTTAATTTTAATATATGTCCTTCATCAACTCGATCTACATTTTGTAAATGCAATTTACTATTTAAATGAGATTGATAACTTCTTTTTGTTTGCAACTTTTTTTTACATAAGACACAATAAAACTTGGTATTTTCCATTTTTTTTTATTTTTTTAGAGAAAATTTAAGAAAAAATTTGTGTTTTAATTTTAGATATAAACATTCTAATATCAAGGACTTGAGTGTTATTTTGTATTATTATATATTTCACGTTCTTTAGTTATTTTTTTTCTTTATCACATTAAGTTTTATCATATTAAGTTTTATCATATTAAGTTTCATCATATAATGTTTTATCAAAAGATAATTTAAATTTTTTTTCACTAACTATTGATTCTTCATGATCATCATCAATTGATTCTTCATCATCATCATAAATTGTTTCTTCATCATCATAAATTACACTTTTTGGTATAGGATGCCCTTCCATGATAGGATACCATTCTCTTATTGGAATATCTAAGTCTAAATTACATCTTTTATCTGATAATAATATAATAGAGAAAAATATTGGTCTTTGATCTCTTTTGGAAAATTTAATAACACCACCATAATCTGAATCACTTTTAGTTTTTATAAAAGATGATAAAATTTTAAATTGATTAGATGTAAATCCTAATTTAAATTTTGTAGACCCGACACATAGTTGTCGAACAGTATCTTCAACTATTCCATCATTATTATTTTCAATTGTAAGAAAATGAAATTTAGATAAATTTTTATAATTACTAATATTTTTATAATCTTTTTTACCATTTACACCTTTTTCAGATGTTACAGAATCATCATTATTATCATAAGATTCTTTAAGATCGGGCAAAGCCCTAGAACCTTCAGTTCGTTTATTATGATTATGATTATGGACATTGTTAATAGTATAAGGTGTTGTCCACATATAAATTTTCTCTTGTTGAGCTAAACCATTTATATAAGATTTTAACAAATTAATATTTAAGTTTGAATATAATCCTATATAAGTATCATCATCATATCTTTGCGGCATTTCTAATGTTTCTTGTTTATAAATTGTGTCTCTATAATAAACTTGACATAATAATTCTTCATTATGTTTTTTACTCTCGATATGAATATTATATTGATTTTGATCGTCAACAAATAATCTAATTTTTTCTTTCGAAAAAGATTTTAATTTTTAAGTAATTCTTTAATATTGATATAATTAATAATTTTAGTTTCTATCCAATCAGTATTACTAATTGGTAACACTGCTCTAATGAATCCATAAACATTATTATGACCTATTATAACCATATTTTCTTTATTTAATTCTACATATGCAACATCATTATATTTACTAACAATATCCATAAATTTAATAAATGGATCCCCTGGAAAAATACAATAATTAGTTTCTATAGAAGGTAAACCTTCAGTCTGTTCTCTAAATACTTCGGCTTGTAATTGAAATAAAATATTAACATCTATACATGGATTATTATTATTATTATTATTATCAACACATTTATTTTCAAATCCCGTTGATCTCGTCGAATAAGAAGAACAGGATGATGCGGACGTATATAATTTTTTTAAATTTGGTTTTTCCATTTTTTATTTTTATTAGAAAAAATTTTATTTTTTTTATTTTTATGAGAAAAAATTTTATTTTTTTATTGTTAAAAAATGATGTTACCAAATGTTGGTGGAGGTGCATATATCCCGAATAATCGTGAATTAGAAATAGAGATAGAAAATTATATCATGAAAACTGGAGACGTTTTATCTGGTCCATTGCATCTTTCTATTCTTCCGCAACAAAATACAGAGTTAACAAATAAACAATATGTTGATACACAAATCAATGATTTAAAGGAAAAATATATAAACGATGTTTTGGTTCCACTGATGAATGAATTAAAGTTGCTAAAACTTAATGACAAATCATGAAACGAAAAATTATTAAAACTTGATAAAAAGGATAGAGAGCTAGAAGCAGATATAGCAAAACTTTTTAAAAAGATTTCAGAACAATCAAAAATTTTAATATTACTTTCTATAAAGTTAAAATCTGCAGTCATTAAAAATAAACATCAGATACAACTATTGAAAAAACAATTAGAAGATGAAATAGAAAAACTATCTGAAAGAATTAAAAAAAATTTAAAACAGTTACAAACTACATTCCAAAAAAGTGTTGATGAATTAAGTTCTAAAATTACTCAACAAATGAAAAAGATGAATAGAATAATAAATGAAGTAAACTCGCTTAATCAAAGAGTTGATAAAATGAAAACTCTTAAAATCAATTTAGAAAATGAATTAAAGAAAAATTTACAAGAAAACTCTAAAGAAAATAAAGAACAGTTAGATGCTGTTAAAAGACAATTAGATGTTCTTAAAATTAAGTTAAATGCACTTAAAACGGCATTGAAGATTAATCAGCAGAAAATGCAAGTTAATAGAAAAGAAATAAAAGTGCATCACACGCTGCTTGACGCAATAGATAAAGTGCAACAGTCCATTAATAAAGTTATCTCGAAGTTGTTGTCCATTCACAAACGTAAATCTTAATCGGAGCGAAGCTCCTCGAGGCTTTAGCCGATCGTAAATATTTTTTCCCAAAAGTCAAATTTAATCCTAAAAAATGCCTATAATTTATAAACACAATCTTAAACATTTTGTTTCAAATCAAAAAATTGCTCATGAACCATCTATGAAATCTGTTTACCATTATGACAGTGTAGAAACAATCGGAACACAAAAGTTCCTAGGCACCGCAGGTGCCGTCCAAAAAGAAGGGGCTGGCATCTTTTCTGGTATTGGTAGTATCGTTAACTTAATTAAAAATAATAAAGATTTGATTACATCTGCTGCAAAAGGAGCAGCTGCTATAGGTAGTACAGCTAGTGCAATATCAAATGCTGTTAAGTCTCAAAACGAATTAAAACAACTAGAAGCTATTCGTAAACTTAGGAATGATTCTGAAGAACTCAAAAATTTAAAAAAACTTTCAGAGGAAACAAAAAATAAAATTGCTAACATAGCTGTAGGGGGTGAAACCTTAAAGAGCGGAGCTCCGTCTGATAGTAAACATAAGAAGAAATCAGGCGTAGCCATAAAACGTTCAATTGAAGAAATAAGAGGCAATGGTATTAATAGCAACCTTCGGTCTAACCAGCAAAGCTGTAGCGGAGCTGGTCTAGCAAAATTCTAAAATATATTTTTTAGTAAAATTATTTTAGTAAAATTTTTTTAGTAAAATTATTTTAGCAAAATTTTTTTAGTAAAATTTTTTTGGTGAAATGCTAAAATTATATTTTAGTAAAATTTTTTTGTGTGTGAGAAAAAACAAAAAGTCAAATTATTTTTTATAAAAATGTCTTCGCTTATCGAAAATAAATTTAGATTAGACGATCCTCCGTTCGTCAGTTACAATCAAAAAAAGAATGACTATATAAGAATTGCTATGAATCCCGGATCTTCCAGTAGAGTAAATACTGGAGGTGATTTAATTTTTGAAGTTGATAATCAGCAGAGTTATTTATATTTACCTGATTCATTTTTACACTGTGAATATTCTTTGTATAGTGATGCCAATTTTACAACATCATTACCAGATACCGATAATATTGCATTAGAGAATAATTTCTTTCCAAGATTATTTACACAAATGCGTTTAGATGTTGCAACTCAAAATATAGAAACAATAAGTGATTCTCCAGGTGTAATTGATACAATGCTTAGATTTGTAACAATTGGTAAAATAATAAAAAGTATGAAATCGAGGGTTGGTTTCCTGATACTAATGATGGTATAATTGTTGATGAGTTAACTTACGCTGGAACAGATTCAGCAGGAATTGCGAAAGATGTAGAAAATATTGCAAAACACTTAAATAAAACAAATAATGATGCATATAAAGAAAGACGTGAATTTAACAAGAAAAGTAAGCAAACAGTAAATTGGTCATTGTCTCCATTATTCGGATATTTAGATTATGATAAAATATCATATCAATTAAAATTTAAATTAATAATTCATGGTACAGCAAATAATGAATTAATCTTTTTTGGTAAGACTGGAAAAAAGCATATTTAAAAATTGATAGACTTGAATGGTGGATTAAGCATATTACTCCTAGTTTAGAGATTGAAACAGCTATTGCAAAAAGATTAAATACTAACAAACCAATTCCAGTTAATTTCTAAAGCGTACTGCTAGTTCAGTAACTTTTTCCGAACAAAGATTTAACTGGCATTTTACTAGAACTGCGAATACTCCAAGATATTTATTACTAACTTTTCAAAGAAATAATTCTCCAAGTTTTGATAAGAACAATAATCTCTTCCATATTAATACAATTCGAAGTTTACAAGTTTCATTAAATCAAACCCGATATCCAATTGATCCATTAAGATTCGATGATACCAATAATCAATTTATGGAAGGATATGATTCTTATCGAAATCTTTGTATAGAATTTGGAGTTGAACCACAATTAACTCCTGGAGATTGGAGACATTTATATCCTGTTTTCTGTTTCGATTTAAGTGCACAATCTGAAGATATTATCAAGACTGGTTGTGATGTAACAATTAATATTGAAAAGAAAGATTCCACAACTTCATTGATGGCTTATGGTTTATTGCTAGAAGATGTAAAATATTCTATTGAAGTTCTTAATGGGAAGATGGCTAGTATAAATTAATTTAATTTTTTTTCATAACTAGAATAGATTAAAAAATTCTTAACTAAAAATTTTTCATAACTACAATAGATTAAAAGTTTTCGTAACTTAAAATTTTTTTATTAAAAATGTCGCAAGCGAAAAGTAATATTAATAATAAAACTGTTGAATTAAAATTACGAAATATTGTTGACAAAAATACCCCTAAAACTATTACGATTAACAAAAAAAAGTATTACATAAGTAAACCAATGATAGAGAATATTCAATTACAAGAAGAAAAGAATGGCGGGATTCTCCCATTAATTCCCCTAATAATAGGTGGCATAGCAGCTGCAGGAAGTGTTGCAGGTGGAACAGCTGGTATTGTCCAAGCAGTAAATGAAAATAAATCAGAGAAGGCAGCATTAGAAGAACAAAACGTCATAATAGAGAGTTAGAGAAAGTTGCTAGGGGTGAAGGAATAGTAGATAATTTTATTAGTAAATTAAAATTAGTTGATGAAGGAAAACGAGTTCTTAAAAATATTCTCCACAATGTTGATGATTTAATTGAAATTAAAGAAACTAAAGATGGGTCTGGAATATATCTAAGTCCTAGTATGATTCGGTAATAACCTCAGGACCTTTGGTCCAATCGGCTAAAGCCTCAGAACCTTTGGTTCTATTAGGTAAAACATTTATTTTATCTTTTAAATTTTTTTTATCTTTTAAAATGAATTCTAAAAATTCCGAAAATTTAATTAAATTAAAAATTTCTAATTTAGATTTATTGAATTAACTATTAAACAAAAATAAAAACTCAAATTGTCAGCATATTGGTGGTGACATACAAAAAGCATTAGAAAACTTTCCTGGATTTATTTGGAGTAAATATTCGAAAGAAAAACATCTTCCTGGTCATTCATATACTGGTCCAGGAACTCGATTAGATATAAGACTAGATGAGAATAATAATCCGAAACCAGGTGAAGAACCAATAAATAGAGTAGATGCCGCCGCTTATAGACATGATTTAGCTTATCGAAATCATGATCTAAGTTCTCGACATGCAGCTGATAAGAAGATGATTCAAGAATTAGATAGTATTCAAAATCCTACATTTAGAGAAAAAATTGAAAGAATGTTTGTTAAGAAAGCTTTACAAGCTAAAATATTATTCGGCCAGGGTCTAAATGTATCGACAGCTAAGCTGTCTGAGAGCAACGCTGGAACCTACGCGTCTGAAATTCATAGGGAATACAGAAAGCCGAAATATTTATTGAAAGTAAAAGTATTTAATGAAGATGATATTTGGAGTGCTGATCTTATTGATATGCCGAATGAAAAAGATTATAAATACGCATTGACCGTTATAGATTTATATACACGATACGGTTGGGTAAAGCCTTTAAAAAATAAAAGTGGTTTATCAGTTAAATATGCGTTTGAAGAAATCTTTAAAGAAAGTAAGAGAAAGCCAAAAAAATTGTTTGTTGATAAAGGGTCGGAATTTTATAACCGAAACGTTCAGCCACTATTTGAAACTGTTTATTCAACTGAAAATGCAGGAAAAGCTGTAGTGATAGAAAGATTCAATCGGACGTTAAAAAAATAAATTATTCAAGAAATTTAATGAGCAAAGAAATCAGAAATGGTTGAAGATATTACCAGGAATTGTAGAAGAGTACAATAATAAAGTTCATTCTGGTATTGAAGAAACTCCAAAGAATGCTTCTGACGACCCTGATTTAATCCGAAAGAAAATTTTCGAGAATAATTATTCGAATGAGAGTAATCCGAATATGCAGAAACTTAAGCCGAAATTTAAAATTGGTGATAGAGTTACAATATTTAAATATAAGAATAAATTTGAAAAAAGCTTTGTTGGCTATTGGACTAAAGAAATATTTGAAGTTTTCAAAATAAATCAAACTTATCCGATTACTTACGAAATCAAAGATTTAGATGATGAAAATATCAGAGGCCGATTTTATCAAAATGAATTACAACGAACTGATTTTTAATTATCATTATTTTCATTAGGCGTAGCCATAGAACCTACGGTTCGTTCAATTCTAACATAATATCTAGAAATGGTACTCCTTCCTGTAATTTAAATAAAACATAAAGACATAATTGGCCGCAATAAGTAGTTCCCGGTTTTTGAATTTGAGACGTATTATAAATTCCATTGCCAAGTATTTCTCTTACTTCATTCGTAGGTGGAAGTCCGTATGAGTAGAACCAATAGTTCTCAGCCTCCGGGCGGTCAAAATAATAATTAGAACAGTTTATATTTCTTTGTCCTGCTGACCAATGTACACCTTTTTCATCTGACGTATGAAGATTTGTTATGAAATTTATAGTTATTGATGGAACTTTGTTCCGGGAACTGAAGGTTTCTGTTGGCTTATTTTTTAGGAATTGTAATTCGTCACTCATTAGAACATGAAAATTCTTTATTCCTAATCGATTAGCGGTTTTCTTTAGGTCGAAATTCGTTGTCGTTTGTGTTCCATATAATTTCAAAAACTCATTTATGTTGCTCATTTTATAATAAAAAAATTTCTTAAGGGACCCCTAGAAGTCAGAAGGGAGGGGTATTGATTTAAAACTGTTCTCTAACGATGTCTTTCCTTACTACTTGGGGGGGGGGTATTGATTTAAAACATTTTTATAATGATGACTTTCCTTACTACTTGGGGGGGTATTGATTTAAAACTGTTCTCTAATGATGTCTTTCCTTACTACTTATTCGATTTTGAAATGATTTAATTTAGATTAAATTAAAACGTTACATTGTTGCATTGTATTAGTAGAGTTAGTGTTTCGCACATCTTTTATCAATAGTAATTCATTACTCAGTAATGGGAAGAAGACCGTTCCAAGACACCATAAAATTCAAAAAAATAGTATCTTTAAAAACGACATAAATTCATGAATTTAGTCCCTTTTTCAGGTTTTTAAGACCTAAATACATGAATTTAGTCCATTCAAAAAGTACCATTTTTTTCAAAAATGGTATTTTTAAAAACGACATAAATTTATGTATTTAGGTCTTAAAAACCTGAAAAAAGGTCTAAATTCATGAATTTAGACCATATAAAAAAATATCCAATTTTTCAAATTTTTCAAAATCTCAAATTTGAGAATTACAATTTTTACCTTGAAAATCATGACCGTTCTAGGACACTAAAAAAATTATAAAAGTTGAGAATCTCAAATTTGAGAATTACAATTTTCACCACTTAAATCATGACCGTTCTAGGACACTGAAAAAAATTATAAAAGTTGAGAATCTCAAATTTGAGAATTACAATTTTCACCACTTAAATCATGACCGTTCCAGGACACTGAAAATTAGTATTTTTAAAAACGTCTTTTAAATCCATTTTTCAGGTTTTTAAAATATATCATGTGATTAAAAAATATTTCTTTAAAAATGGAAGAAACAAAAATGGAAGAAACAAAAATGGAAGAAACCTCAAGAATATATCCTTCTTTGTCTCAATTAAAAATAAGTGAATTAAATATTGAAAAACACAAAGATAGAGTTAGGTATATGAAAGATAAGGAATCTCAATTATTATTAAGATTAGAGCATTATAAAAAATTAAGAAAGAGATGGACTAAAGTTAAGAATGTAACACAAGGAATTGGCATATTCTTAACAATAAGTTTAGGTGCTTTAACAATTGTTATATCTTCAGGTGTTTTAGTAATTCCAGTAGTTGCTACAGCTTTAACAGGTACGGGTGTTTTTGCAACTTCACTTGCTACAATGTTAGATAAATCTTTAATATCAAAGAAACGAAAATCATTAAAAACTAAGCATTTACACATTAAAGAAGTCTATGATAAACTACACTACTACTTTCAAAGAGTATGTGATGATAATGTTATTACGCTAGATGAGATTGAAAAATTTGATCAAATAGCTAATGAAGTAAATCAAATATCATTTCAATCACAGACAGAAAAAGTTGATGATAAAAATAAAAAGGATGGCAAAATTTCTAGTGATGGTAAAACTTTTAGTGATGGTAAAACTTTTAGTGATGATAAAATTTCTAATGAAGAAAATGATAAAATTTTTTTAGAACAGCTAAAAACTTTATTAGACAAAACTTTATTAAACAAAACTTAAACGTGAAAACTTTAAACGAGAAAACTTTAAACGAAAAGATTACAAACAACAAAGCAATAAAAAAATAATTTGTTCAGTAAAATGTTTTTGCTGTATTCCAATGTTACCAGAAAATTCAAATATTATATTTTTAAAAAAATAGATAAAATTAAAGCTGATAATAATAAAAAAATAAAATATTAAAACATTATATTTGTATATTTTTATTACTCGGTAAACAATTGTTCGATAACTCTTTCATGAATTTTTTTATCAATATTAATTGTGATAAATCCATAATCTTTTGACCAAGCATTATTACACGATTGTTTAAATTCATCTTTATCTCTTATACATAAATCTCTTAACAAATCACTTAAGTTTCTTGCATTTATTTCAAATAGTATAAATATATTTGCATTCTTTCTAATAACACTTCCGTCTAATGAATACATACTTTGTGTTAAATAAAATACACTACAGTTATTATGTCTACCTCTTGTGAAATAATTTCTCTGAACTGACTGATTTCTATCATTAACACAATCATCAAAAATTACACAATGTTTCATTGTTTTATCTAGTTTACTAGGATCTTGCATATTACCACTATCATCTATTAATTGTATTTTTATATGCTTATTTTTATTGGATTCAACTAATTGTTTATTTTTTGCTGCTTCTTCACACCACAAATTTATTTCTTCTTCATATTCAGATTTTTCGTATTCTTCGAATAGAGAAGCAATTGCTGTTTTTGTAAGATTATTTTCAAATCCATATTTTAAAAATTGATAGACGGGTTGTTCTGCTGTTGTTGTATAAATTATAAGATTGTTATAATCCAAAAAATTTGGAGACGTTAAAATTTTAAATAATAGATATGTTTTTCCACATCCTGATCTTCCGCAAATAACTGCTAAAACTTTATTAGATAAATTTGGATGATGATAAAATTTAAGTTTTTTTTTATTTAAAGACATTTCATTCATTTTTAAAGTAATAAATTCATCCATTATTGAATTAGTGTTTTTAGAAACAAAAAAATAAAAATAAAATTTTAATTTAAGTTTATTTTTATTTTTTTGTTTCTAAAAAGATTAATTAGATTAATAAGATTTATAAGGTTAATAAGATTAATAATGAAAATGATAAAAAAAATTAAACTTCTCTAGCTTCGCGTGGGAGTTTATACCTCCCGAACCAAAAAGATCTATCATTATCTCTTCACCTCCAAAATTTATTTCTTGTCCTTTCTCATCAGTGATTCTCATGTTAATGTTGTTAATAGTTTTTCTTGTAATAGGAAAATATATTAATGTTTGGGGAAATACATTTAATCTATAACCAATGGGTACAGTAAAAGCAGGAAAACTGAATATTAAATTTGACAATTTACCATTTATATATCCTCCTTCAATAATGTCACAATGTACAACAATTGAATTTATTTCAGTTATTTTTGGAATCTTCTCACCTAAATGATAACCTTGACTATAGGTTTGTTTATTAAATCCTAATAGCTTTGACAATGATCTATCATGATTAAAATCAACTTGATGATTTTCGTCTAAAGTAAGAGAAAATTTATTAACTGCCGGTTCAACTGCAAAATGTAATTGTTTCTTATCTTTAAATGGTATACCTAAATGTCTCTTAATTTCATTTGATATTGATTCAACTTCGTAAGAACCAGGAAGAAAAGTTAGTATTTTCCATGTTTTGCCTTTATCAGTAGAATATCTAAATTGATCATTCACATCTTTGATAACGTTTTGAATAGTGTTAAATGTAGAGAAACTAGTCAATGCAATTTGATAATTTTTATTTTGTTCCAAATGTAGAATGGGTTCTAAATTACAAGTGTGTGATGAAGTAGTTGTTATAATTTTTAACGTCGTACTAAATTTTGATGAACCCAAAATCTCTATCAAATTTTCTAAATGATTATTAATTTTGTCTAAATCTGCTGAACACATTTTTAAACTAAAAAAATTAAATAAATATTTTTTTATGAAATATTTTTTTTATAAAAAATTAAAAACAACAACATATTTCAGCTACGGGCGAAGCCCTTAAAGACATCAGAGATGTCCGGTTATACTTCTATAATCCTCTTCATTTAGAATCTTCTTTTCTAACAGTCTTTTCAATATAGCATGAATTTCATTGAAACTAGAATTATGTCCTTCTTTTATTGCAGATATTAAAATATTTAATCTATTTAGTAATTCTTGTGGATCATCTGGTAAAAATACAGTTGTTTCAGTTTTCTGTTTTTCAGATAAACCTTTCCCTACTTTAACTCCCGTTGATAATAAATTTTCTAATTGTTTATAACGTCTAAGAGATTTTACTGCACCAACTCTGTCTAACATAGCTTTATATTTTATGAGATCTTCTACAGCATAATTATTTAAATCTGCTCCTCTTAAAAGATTAACAAAATTTCTATCTAAATTAAAAGGAGATTTATCTGGTGAAAAAATTATACCTCGAAAAGGTTGTGGAAATATTTCTTTTTGTCCGAGATAAAATCTAGGTATTGTTTTTCCATCTATAAATGAGATAGAATGTTCAAATTGCATAGATTTTGGTAATTTCTTATTAATGTTTGATTCTAGTAATCCATAGTCATCTAATATAGTTTTGTGCTCTGGATCTGTTATATCAATTTGTTTATCATTATTTGTACTTTCTTTTTCAAGAGTTTTAAATGGTTTCATAGTTTTTTCAAAATCAGTTTTTACTTGTTCGGTTTGCTGCATTTTTTCAAACATATCAGATTGAATACCAGCTTTTATCATTCTATGTTGAAGATGATTTTCTTTCATAATATTTCTTTGTTTTATTAACTCTTCTAATTGTTTTATTCTTTTAAAATTATCAGCTCTAACTTTATCCATTTTTATATGATAATTTTATATTATTATTTTATGTTATATTATTATATTATTTTATAATATTTTATGTTTTTATATTATGTTTTTTATTTTATGTATATATCAAATTTGTCTATCTTAGAAATTAGAAAATTAAAAAGGTTCAGTAGTTATTCCATCAGGTAAAATTTTTCTTTTATCATCAAATGGATCTAATGCTAATTTATGTTCTTCTTTTAAATACATTTTATGTTTTTTGAATTAAGTCTATAATTACATGCTGTTTTTATTTCATTATTAAATAATGCATTTTTATAATCTTGAAATGTTATTTGATTAGCCACTGATGCCTTTGAAATTCCTTTTAATGTTTTATGTGTTTTAATATTATTAGTTGTATCATAACAATAACATTTAGATTTTAAAAATATAGCTTCTGTTATGAAATCTTCATTTCCTTCTAATTCATCTTTTACTTTACATAAATCAGAAGGATGAATGATATCTTTTATTTTATTAATTTCTTCATCAAGTGAAGAATTATACGGTATTGTTAATTCTAAGAAAACAGAATCGGTATCTGTAAAGTGTAATTTATAGTTTTTGCCATAAGCAGGTGCTAAATAATCATATATAAATCTATACATAAATAGTTTAGCTAATTCTAATATAGTGAAACCAATGAAATTAAACTTATCATGTTTTACGCTAATTCGACGTAAATGTACAGCACATAGTTCATCACTAAATCTAGTAGTTCTTTTATATGTAGGTTTCCTTGTTAAATTTTGAAACCTATCTTTATCATAAACTATTTCAATATTTTGTCTATTACGCACATTTTCTAAAGTCTTACCATAAATTTTTTTTTTTTTTAATTTTAACAGACGGAAAATAGCTGCGCGTCTTGGTGGATTTGAACCACCGACCTCTGGCATTCTAGGCCAACGCTCTACCAACTGAGCTATCGACGAGCGACAGAACGACATAAGTCCTCAATTGAAGAACCCGCGTAGGAGAATCCGATAGCTTCATCCTCCAAGACAACATAGCATTAACCGTCAAGCCAAACTACTGAAGCAAGTTATCAGTAATTCAAAGTACGCTAATTCGACGTAAATGTACAGCACATAGTTCATCACTAAATCTAGTAGTTCTTTTATATGTAGGTTTCCTTGTTAAATTTTGAAACCTATCTTTATCATAAACTATTTCAATATTTTGTCTATTACGCACATTTTCTAAAGTCTTACCATAAAATGCATTATTCATTAATTTGAAGAACACGTTTCCAAAATCATCTTTATTTCTTTTAGCTATTTTACATTTTTCAATATTGAACTCTATATAATCTTTTAACCATTTAGATTTTCTATACTCTAGTTTTCGATGTATTTTGGTGAGAATCATTCCATGATCTAAATACCAATCTAGCATTCTTCCTTCAACAACATACTTTCCTTTATTGCTTTGTGTTAACATAAGTTTTTTTGTTGGCCTATATTTCTTAGGAATTAAAGATTTTTGATAATCTGAAAAATCTTTTATAATGGGAATTTTGTTTTCTGGACAGAAAGGATAATATTTTGTTGCTTCTTTTATATAATCAGGGTATACTAAATCAACTTCATATATATAACCAAAATTACGATTTCCATCATATGTTTTTTGATAAACAAGATTATTACATCATGTCATTTCACCTGTTGGTAATTCTTGTATCATGCAAGAAGAATATAAGCTATTAAAATCATAATATAATAAATAGTTTTCTCTCATGAATTCATCAATTGCTTTTTCACGTTCTACTCCTTCTCGTTTCGTTCGAAAAATTTCTAATATTTTTTCTTTTTCTTCTGGAGATAAAGGTTTCATTATTCCATATTCTTGTGGATTTACTTTCTTATTATAACATTTAACATATCTATTACCTAAAACTGATGAAACTCCACCTCTAATTCCAGATTCAAAAAATAATAATTTATCATATGTATTTTCTTTATAATGTTTAAGTTTAACACCAGTATGTTTTAATCCTGCTAGCCATGTTAAACCTGGTGTAGAATAACAATAACATGGATCTATTCCGTAATATTCTAAACACATGTCACGAAAGTTTTCGAAAAGATCAGCTAGTATTAATACATCTATCTGTAGATATTTCATTGTATAATCATACATTGTTTTACAATTTAACTCTCTCCAATTCTTTTCAGCTTCTGCATAGTCTTCGTCAGATAATTTTGATTGTTTTAATGTTGATTTAAATTTATTTATTGGAGGAAGTTGTTCTTCTTCCATAATTTTATTCACAGAATTAAAATCTCCAGTTATGTACTCATACGGAAATATTCCTTTTAAAGGTTTTAAATTATATTTATTTAATATTTTACATTGTTCAGATTTCAAAGTTTTTCCCATAACATCTAATGAATAAGGAGTAAAAAATCTAAATGCATCTAAAATTCTAATACAACCTAATTGCATTGAAAAATATTCTTCTTCTTGTTTACATAGTACATTTATTTTTTGTTGTTGTAATTTTTCAGATGAAAATAAATCTTTCATTACTAGATGGAAATCATATTTAGAACCATTGTAGAAATATAAAGGAACAAAGTTATATTTAAATTTATTAGCATTAAGATTACAAGAATTATGTGCTGCACCTCTATATAATCCATTTAGATGATCATGATCTTTTACTTTATCAATATATCTACCTCTGCCAGTTTTATATTTATTTGTAAAACCTTTTCCACAGTAATAACAATTTATTTCATCATAAAATTCTTTTCTTTCTTCATCCGTTAATGGTATCATTGGTATATTTGTTTCAAGCAATTGTGAAAAACGTCCTTGTAATTCTTCTACTTTCTTTGTAAACATTTCTGAACTATCTTCACCATAGTATTGTAAATATTCTGATTTAAATAATTCAGGATAATTTGAATGAATGTACATTCCCCAACATAATGGTTTTTGTTCAAATAAATATTTTTCTTTACTTTGTCCAGCTGAACTTTTTCCAGGTGCACTTTTTTCAGAATTATAATTTTCAGAATTATAATTTTCAGAATCGGGTGAAGCCCTGGAACTTTCCGTTCGATTTTGTGTCATATTAACATTATATGCTTCAAAATCACAATAAATAGTAAAGGGTACTTTATTTTTAAAATACCATTTATTATATTCTAAATAATCATCTTTAGGAAAAGTATTTTGAACTGCTTCGTTTTGTTGACAATTCTCCAAATGTCTATTCATTTCTTCTAAAGTTCTAAAACTTGTCATACATTGAAGACAAGGAAAATTTTTATTATCTGAAGTTTTTGTAAATATAGAAACATCTTTACACAATATAAAATGTCCCTGATAATATAATATATTCGCTTGTGCTGGTTGTTTTGACTGTTCTAATTTTACAAATTCATCTTTATATATTTCATGTGTTTCATTAATTTCTTTTGCAAGATTAAATGTATTTTGATGATAATTTTGATTTAATATTTGTAGCTGATAAATATATTCTTTATCATATTGTTCTTTATATTGTTGTAGAAATTTTTTTAAACATTCATTTAATTCTTTATTTTCTTCATTATTTAATTCTTTATTATTTTCTTCATTTAATTTTTGAATTGTTTCTATCTTATTTTGATATTTATGGTGATATTCTTGTAGTAACATTTTTGTTTGTTGTTGATAATCTATTTTACATTTTTGTAAACTTTTATTTAAATTATCTAATTTTTGTTGATATTCTGAAGATAAAGATGAATACTTGTAATTATAATCATCAGTACGTCCTTTATAATTATTATGATTAATCATTATTGGTGATAGTGTTTTAACAAGTTCAAATGTTTCAGTACATATTATATTTCCTTGGTAAAAAATATTATGATGCATGTAATTTCCTCTATCATTATATACTATTTCTGATTGACATAAATTTTTATTATTCAAATAAAATTTTTTTGAATCTGGGTAAAGTGGAGTAATTTTACCAATAGAAACATAATTCACATTTAATTCAAAAACATTTACTTCTATTAAATTTTTATTCTTTTTATGAAACTTTTTTAACCTATTATAATCATATGGAAATTCATCTAAGCCATCAGAAAGATCAAATTCATTTATGTATTTTTCTTTATTGTAATGACTTAGTCTTTCTTTATGATATTCTGCAGGATGTAAATGTGCTATAA
Organism: Prostheceraeus crozeri; assembly: GCA_907163375.1. Lineage (NCBI taxonomy): Eukaryota > Metazoa > Platyhelminthes > Polycladida > Euryleptidae > Prostheceraeus > Prostheceraeus crozeri. The sequence goes on from CAJQUW010013496.1 coordinate 37,871, forward strand.
TACTCCACAGAAAACAATAATCATCTTCATTTTTTATGTTGATTATTTGTGGTTAACTGAAAGGCAAAGGAACATAACTACCACCAGTATTATTTTTATATTTATCAATTACTATTTTCTTAGATAGTATTTTAACAAATCTCCAACCAGGCTTCAATTATACAATTTTCTAATTTAAGTATCATCGATTCAAATATGGGTTGTATATCATTTACATTATGAATTTCTTGTGAATTTGTAAAATGTCCTTGTATTATTTCTTCAGGAATTCCATCAGGTCCATTTTTTGTATAAAGTACTTCTACATTCATATAACATTTGAAAGATTTCTTAAATATATTATAAAAGTTGGTTAGAATATCAGAAAAAGTTTTATCGGTTTCATTATGTTCTAAAGACTGATTAAATAAATATTTTATATTTGCTAAGGCTTCATCGGTTCGTTCAGCTTCATGAAATTCATCTATTTCGTTAAATTCATCAGTATCGCTAAATAAATATCTTCCATCTGGTACATGTTCATCTTCACTATTAAAAACTTTTTTATATTCCGAATGTGAATAATAATAAAATTTTTTTTTTAACTTTTATATCAGTAGGTAATGTTTCTATATAGTTTTTATAACTATTTAATTTTAATATATTTCCTTCATCAACTCGTTCTACATTTTGTAAATGCATTTTGCTTTGTAGATGAGATTGATAACTTCTTTTTGTTTGCAATTTTTTTTTACATAAGACACAATAAAACTTATCCATTTTTTTTTTTATTTTTTTAGAGAAAATTTGAGAAATTTTTTTTTAAAAAAAAATGTATGTTTTAATTTTTAGAGAAAAAAATTCTAAAATATATATAATGGGAAAAATTCTAATATATCTGTAAAATTATGATAAATTTGTTTAATTATTAAGTATTTCACTTACACCATTTATTAATGGTTTTATATCATTATTTGTTTTTTTTGCTTCATCAAATGTAGATTTGGCATCAGAAAATGTAGATTTAACATCAGATAATATTGGTGTTGCTTTTCTTAAACCGTTTCTAACATCATTTATTGCAATTTTTAAATAGTTTAATGTTTCATTATCTTGTAATCTGTTAGGTATTGGTATACCAAATTTTGCATTTAAATAATGATCAAAATAAAAATAAAATGTATCAGGAATAATTTTTAGTTGTACTTTTGCTTCAGACTCTAAAAAGATAATTATTTGTTCTATAACTTGATTTGATAAATGTTTTGTATTTGCATATATTCTAATATCAAAATCTTGAGAGTTATTATAGATTTCATGTTCAGTATCTACTAATATATTTAAATCTTTATCATATACTTGCATATGTTCACTTATGGTGTCAACACGTATTATTCCATATTTATGTTGTGTATAATATGATAAAGGCATATTCATTTTATAATTTTTATTAATATCATTAAAGAATGCTGCATTATTTTGTGTAGTTGTAAAAAACGTTTGAATGTTTTCTCTAATCTTATTATCTACATCACAAGCTTTATGAGCTAATACAACTATTTGAATATTTTGATGTCTTCCTTTTGTAAATATTTCTGACATATTTTTTTGTTTTGATAAACTTGCAACATCATCTAAAATTAATAAAGATTTATTTTCAGGTGTACCAGCAAAATTTTCCATATCTTGTAACTCATCTAATTGTTTATCATTATAGACGTTTGTAAAAGTTGGCCATTCAGAAGTATGCATACAAAAAATATGTACTTTTGTTTCGTCCTTATAATATTGGTTTATATATTTTTTAATAAACGTAGTCTTACCACTTCCAGTTTTACCGTAAACAATGAAATGTAAATTTTCTTGATACATTTTACCTTGTTTAATATTTTTATTATTAGTCTTATCCTTAATCTTATCCTCATTAGTTTTTCCATCCTTTAAAAGTTTTTATTTCTTGTTTATAAAAATTTATCCTCTTTTGTTCCTCTGTTAGAAAGTAACCCCATTGATTTCCAATACATATAACAAGATGATAAATAAAAAATATTAAAATACATGCTAACAATATTTTTATACAATGAAATTTTAAAAAATTCCAAAGACGTGTAAGATCTGATTGTGGTATTTTTTTATTAAGAGATGAATTAGGGGGTAGTGTCTCTAAATATTTTTTATTATATATATTTTTATCTATATTATTATATCTAGTATTATGTATAGGATTTTCTACAATATTATTAATATCTTTGAGATTCGGATCTTGAGGGGTTAGTGTATCTTGAAACTCAGTGTTATTTATATAATTATTTATCATTTCATTTATTACATTAAGAGATTTATGACGACTTAGTTTACTTTTATTACTTTTATTACTTTTAATTATAACCGGTGAATATAAATCTTCCAAATTTTCGTTTTTATTCATTTATAAAAAAAAAAATTTAGGAATTATTATTTTTTAATTCCGGACTCGCATTCTTACACTCTTATGAGTGTTTTTTAACCTCTGTAGAACCTCCGGAATGTGTCGGACTTTTTGTTCCTATACTCAAAAGAAGTATTTTTAGTCCTCTCCTCTCTTCCGGAATGCTTAAGAATATTTTAATAAAAAAATAATATTTTAATATATATAAGATTATTTTAGTAGAAATACAAATATTTTAATATATATAAGATTATTTTAGTTGAAATACAACTATTTTAGTAGAAATACAACTATTTTAGTTGAAATACAACTATTTTAGTTGAAATACAACTATTTTAGTTGAAATACAACTATTTTAGTTGAAATACAACTATTTTAGTAGAAATACAACTATTTAAATATATAAGACTATTTTAATAATAAAAGTAATTTTATCTAATATAAATTAATATTGTTTTGATATAAATTATTATTTTGATATAAATTATTATTTTGATATAAATTATTATTATGTTGATTATTATGTTGATTAAGTTTTGGACATAGTGTTACATGTCGCTGAAAATTTTTCTTTAATATAATTTTTTGACAACCTCTACATTTAACTTTTTCTTTTAAACAATCCTTACACTGATATTTACTATCATAAAACTCTGTCTTAGGTTTAGTAATTTGAGAACTTGTACATTGTCTTGTAGAACTTATACAAGAATTATAATGATTAGTAATTCCTTGAATTGTAAAATATTTATTACAATTACGACATAACTGATCTTTTAATTTATCTTTTTTATTTTTTTTAACCTCTTCTGGTTGTTCGCATAATTTTAAATGACGTGCAAAATTTTTAGACGTTATATTTTTATTACATCCGGAACATATTTTTTTGTTATTACATTCAACAAATTGATTTTTATCAACATAATTATTTTGAGCTACATTATTATTTTGTGCTAAATAATTATTATTATTTTGCCTAGGTGTATTTTGTCTAGCAGTATAAAGATTTTGTTCTTTATCTGAAATAAATAAATGCTTTAATCTTTGTAATGGTTGCTCTGATTGAATATTATTATACTGAATACTATTATTAGGTTGAATACTATTATTAGGTTGAATACTATTATTAGGTTGAAATTGATTCATATGCATACCACATGGTGTGTTTTTCATATGAGAATATAATAGTGTTTGATTTAAAAAACGCATATTGCAAACTTGACAAATTTGAGTCATTTCCATTTTTTTATTTTTATTAGGAAAAATTTTATTTTTATAATTTATGTATTTTTATAATGAGAAAAAATTTTATTTTTATTGTTTAAAAATGATGTTACCAAATGTTGGTGGAGGTGCATATATCCCGAATAATCGTGAATCAGAAATATAACTAGAAAATTATATCATGAAAACTGGAGACGTTTTATCTGGTCCATTACATCTTTCTATTCTTCCGCAACAAAATACAGAGTTAACAAATAAACAATATGTTGATACACAAATCAATGATTTAAAGGAAAAATATATAAACGATGTTTTGGTTCCACTGATGAATGAATTAAAGTTGCTAAAACTTAATGACAAATCATGAAACGAAAAATTATTAAAACTTGATAAAAAGGATAGAGAGCTAGAAGCAGATATAGCAAAACTTTTTAAAAAGATTTCAGAACAATCAAAAATTTTAATATTACTTTCTATAAATTTAAAATCTGCTGTAATTAAAAATAAACATCAGATAAAAATGTTAAAAGAACAATTAGAAGATGAAATAGAAAAACTACCTGAAAGAATTAAAAAAAATTTAAAACAGTTACAAACTACATTCCAAAAAAGTGTGAATGAATTGAGTTCTAAAATTGCTCAACAAATTAAAAAAATAAATCATTTGAAAATTGAAGTAAAATCACTTAATGAAAAAGTTGATAAAATGAAAACTCTTAAAATCAATTTAGAAAATGAATTAAAGAAAAATTTACAAGAAAACTCTAAAGAAAATAAAGAACAGTTAGATTCCGTTAAAAGAAAAGTAGATGGTCTTAAAGTTCAATTAAATGCTTTAAAAACAGAATTAAAGAAAAGTGAGAAAAAATTAGAAATGACTGAAAAAGAAATTAAAGTACATCACACGCTTCTTGATGCAATAGATAAAGTGCAACAAGCAATTAATAAAGTTATCTCGAAGTTGTTAGATATTCATAAACGTAAATCTTAAACGAGTATTGTAAATATTAACTTAAATATTTTTTACCTACAAAAAATAAAAATCATAAAAAATATAAATATAATTTTAAAAATATAAAAATATAAATATAATTTTAAAAATATAAAAGTATAAATATAATTTTTAAAAAAAATTTAAAAATATAAAAGTATATAATTTTAAAAATGGATAAAATTAGAGCTAATAATTTTAAAAGAATTAAACAATTAGAAGAGTCAATAAAAGAAAGAAATTTTATGAAAGAAAATCATAGAATAAAAAGAATGATTGATGCGGGTTTGGTTCCTGTTAAAGTTAAACCAAAAAC
>CAJQUW010013497.1:0-193541 GCA_907163375.1 Prostheceraeus crozeri
TGAACCTAAGACATAAATTTGGATTAGAAGCATCCTCTCCGACAGTGCTTTGAGTCTTGGCAAACGTTCACCCTGCATATGAGTCTTCTGCATATTTTATTGATCAAATACATTTGTGTTTAGTTGACAAAACAGTTATTTGATTGATGTGCGCATGTGATACAGCGGGCTAGATATGCCGTATGACATTTTTCATTTTGGTGAAGTGCCAGTCCTATACAACTCATTAAATGAATACTAAAATGAGTACGAATTAAGTACTGTGCTTTCGAACCAAACGAGTTCTATAATGAGTACTAATTTTAACTAAAAATTACTTAATTTTAAAAATACTTGATTTGACTAATTTTCAAACTCAAAGAGTACTAGATTCTGGGACTCATTTCTTAGTCGTAGTTGGTACTCAGGTTCAGTACCCCTTCTAGTACTCTTTTGGGGCTTTATGAATAACGGTGTAGAGCGTCGGATTTCTATGGAACCTATAATCAACTCTTCACTTGTGTAGTAAGTAACGTACAATAGATCCACAGTCATCGCGATAACTTTTGATGGGAAGTTGTAGCATGTGATTAGATAACTCTTGACTTCTTCCACATTGTGTATTGGATGTACAACATCAAAAAAGTGCAAAAGATCGAATTTTCAAAATTTTGCAGATACACGGTTGCAATCGGATAACGAAAGATGCTAATTTGGAATCAATTGATTCATTGCGAAATGCTTTGCTATCGCCCTCTTTTCTACACTACAGCTAAGCTAATTTACGCACAATACAGGAATGGATACTGATGCACATTTAGTCGTTGATAATGCAACTTATATCGATATGCGAATAGTCATCATGAAATATTTCTTACTTAGTGATCTAATTGCTATGATAATTGCTCCCACTTCTGAAAATCTACCAGTGATGGCTAGGTAATCGCAAAATAATCCGACATAGTTGCTCTGTCTTAATCCTTATGTATGTGTGCTTAGCACGTGAGCGCTTTTCAATTATGAAAATACGTAAGACATCTTACAAACGATTTTTACCAAATTAAGCAGCCATTAGTATAATCTTCAAAATCATCATTTCACTAAAACACTATCTAACTGACCACGCATTTTCCATATCCAGAAGGTTAAAATTAAAGCAGATTATCAGGTTATAATGTTGTTGTAGCGATAAATCACATTTCCCCAAGTTACGAGTAGATAGCAAGAAAGTCAGATTTCCCAAAAATTGACAAGCATTTTTCCATCTTTGGCTTTTGGTTAGGAATTTATAAATCTTCTGATCAATCATCTTAAGGGAGTTTCACCTTTTTTATAGCAAATTTAATTTCAATGCAAATCTTAATCCATGTCGACAGCATCACTGAAGTCAGTCACATGTAAGTCTATCATTTCAAGTAGAGTTCGAGAATACTAGCCCGGGGCCATAGAGTAAGCCAAAACTTTACCTAAATCTTTAATGTGCATGCAGTTTCTACTTTATTAAATGAACTCAAGTTGAGACCCAGTGTCAAATGTGAGATAAGAACATTTTTGTAGTTTTGAAGAAATTGCCACGGAATTGACTGATCATGATAGCAATACAGAAGAAATAATAGTATTTTATAAATCTTCCGTGGCATGAAAACTTTGGGAAGGGTAATGCTTGTTAAATTAGCAATTCGATGGGTGACTTTTAGTGCTGAGCCTTAGAAATAAGTGGATTTTCTTAAGGGTGATCACTAAACTACTCGCCACTGAAAGAGAAAAATTTCATGATCAAAGATAAATTAACTTGAAGAAATTAACTTGATCACAATTAACTTGAAGAAAGATGTCAATGGGTCCACATTACTATTCAGATTCAAGAAATGAAATATGAATTTAGTGAATCATGAAATCATGCCGATGAAAATTGAATTGATAACCTGAAATTTCATCGAAGAGGCACAATGAGATAGCAGCTTTTCTATGAAGACTTGCATTGTAATGCGGCTCATGAAATATTCTCGATAATCAGCTTAATTTCCGTTTGATCTGTTAGCAAATTCCCATAAGTTTCATAGTGGTATAATGGCTAGTATGTAAACAGCCATGCCTTCATTAGAATAGTTAATGATGTGTAACAGGGACTTTTGTATAAAAGAAATTCATATTGAATTGCTAATAGAAACTGTAATTACTTCCTCACATCATTCATTTTAAGAAATCGCAATATTTAATCCAAATGACAGAGGAGGGAGCACGATTGAAGCATGAAATCAAGGAACTATTATTTTCACGTTCAATGACCCATTGCTTCCTACTTCCTTGTGTTGCGTTTTTTTTTCCTTTCACCGACCATTAACAGGCTGAAATCTGCCAAGTGCTTTAATAGAAGAGAGGAAGTTTGAATATCAAATCAACTTCCATGCAATAAATGCCACAACATTATGAAAATTTCATAATGCAAATGAAGCATCATAGAACTTTGATTACTAAAAGTCGACTCGCTACGTCTCCGGGATTTATTTTTGTAAATCCCGGAAATATATTATGGCTAAAAAAGAAAATCATGGTTTTCCTATACTTCAAAGTTAATTATCTGGCATTGCGGATCCGTGTCAGGTACGCATGTATTTTGGATGCTATCGAATCTGGATCCTGTGTACCGGAGTCATTGTAGGGTAGTCATATCTCTTGAACCAATTTGTAAGAGAAATCCGATTGTCTAAGTGCGAAAGTCGTTCAGCCAATGAGACTCGATTACAAAGATTCAACGTGGTCTTGCTATAGCTCTTACAAACATTGCATTACATGACGGTCATGAACTGGCCACAACTCAAACAGAGTCAATAGATGTGTTTGAAATCAGTTCTTGTTCATGGCTTCCATGAAAAAAAACAGCCCGAAAGCGCGCATGCAAATTTGACAAACATGAGACATAAACATCCGATTTCCAAACTTGATTTTGTATACATGTACGTGATGCATATTCTGTGAATTTTACAATGCTGGGAGAAATTGTTTAAATGTTTATCTTTTAGATCAAGTCGGTTAAAACATCGTAAAACATCTCTGAGATATTTTGCTGAACTGATATTCTTGTATCTGAAACCGCACGCCTCGGCTTCGCATATCTCTAGTTTCAATATATCGAATAACACTTACTGCCCTTGACTCAAAAATACATAAAGACGGTCACTTTTCACTTTGATACATGTTAAGTAAAACGTTTAGTAAATGAGTTATCATACATCTCGCATTCATACTGTCGACATATACAGTCGTTCAAATGCTAAACGTCAAAATCATAATAAAATGCTAATTATGTAATAAAGTATCAAACTGTAAAAGGGGAATACTCAAAATACTAAATGACCTGAGCTTCGCTAGGTTAATCCCATGATAAACTTAGGATCGGCCTCTTTTCATACCAATGACAGACAAACTTGAAAGTTGCTAATTTATGTTGCTACTTTATCGACCAGGAATGAACCTGCTAACCTCTGAGATTGCACTGTCTTATCTATTACCTTACTAAAATATTGGCCATCTAACAGAGGGTAGCTGAGAAAGTTGTCCATGTTGAAAGTGTCATATATTTTTGTATCACAATATAACAAGAAATATTTGCATCAGAAGTAAGAAGATTTACATGCACGCTGAGCGAAAATGTGCTCCTGCCAGTTGAAGAGTTCCAAATCACATTTAATTACCAAATTGCAATGCGATGACGAAACGGTGACTTCAAGTTAGAGGTGTGCGTCGGATCGGATGCTCAATCCGATCCGAAGGGTTTGAAATCGAAATCCGAAATCCGAATCCGATCCGAAAGTCATATTGTGCGACTAATCCGACTAGTCTGAACTGAATGAATATTAGTCTTGTAAATCGGTCTTAACATACTGCTTTTGGTTTATGGTTACCGCTGTGTCGATATGATCGATCATACGAGTTTAATTTCTTAAAGTAGGCAAATACGCGTACACTATGGTCACTTTGATCACGGTAACTTATTACTTTATTACAAACTACATGTAAAGCAATTTTTAGAACGATTCATCATTTGAATTACTTATAGGTGGTCATAGGCTGTGCAAAACGTAAATAGGCCTTACAATATTTCGACTTTTTATGTTAACTGCTATTAATCATTTGTATCGTCATAAACTAAGTACCGGTAATCAAATACCTCACGGCAGGGATGCGGAGTCGGAGTCCTATCAAATGATAGGACTCCGAACTCCGGCCTATAACTAGACCGTAAAAAAATATAAGCAAATTATTTATCCTCGTGCATAGCTGTCACTGTCTTGATGTCAACTTTCTCTGTCAAACAAAAGTACAGAGACACTGCTGCATGCAAAGCTTGTAATAGTTGAGGGAATGAACCATGATAGTGAGAAAAGGATTGTCTTTTCACTCGGTGATTTAGTAGAGAAGACAAGCCTTCCCAGCCTCGATGACACCTACGCACCAAAGGCTACATCAGAGACAAAAGTGAAATACTATTTTGTTTGAGAACATTATCCTCTTACCCTCACGTTAATCGTGTGTGGTGGGTCCTCTAAAGCGCATATTAAAATCGAAAGTGTACTCATATTTTTTGAGGAAGGGGATATTCCTGCCTGGTAGAGACTGGAGAAAAACCGTTTGAAGCACACATCAACAAGATGGGAGGAGCCGAATCGCATGCATCCAACTTAAAGCGACATTTGATAAACTTTCATCGAAAATGATTGATAATTGATACAGCAATGATAGCTAAAGATAGGTTCAGGTAAGCCTATAATGATCTATGATGCATGTTACCAGTTTTTTCAAAAAACTAGGCTATATATACTTGCCACCCGGAGTCGGAGTCCTATCAAAATGACATGTCTCCGCATCCCTGCCTCACGGGCCTATTAGAAACTGCTGCTTAGCGCTGTAGCTGTAACCGGCTTGACCTGTTGACCTATAAACGTACGCTTGCGAACCTCAGCTCAATGCAGCATTATTACAAGCTGCCTAGCGCTATATAAGCCTAAAATGGAAATAGAAATAAATATATTTGAACTACAAACATGAAATATATCATGCATTGCAAGTACATATTTATACAGTATATTGATATTTTTGGGTGCACTATTTGATTATTTACGATGTGTCTGTAGTTCGGAGACCTTCAGGGAGTTCGTTCCTGGTTCTAATCATCGGGGTTTAGGTGGCAACTAGCCTGTGCGAAAGACAAGTAAGAAGAGGAAGAAAAACGCTGAGCAGAAGTAGCACCGAAGCCATCAAGTCTTGAAGGTAAAGAAATAAAAAAAATCTTCTGGAGCATCGAGCTTAGCATCAGGAAGTGCTTTTTTATTTATTCCTTCAAGGAGGCCACGGAAAAGGATGCGGACGTCAGGAGATTGAATTGCACTGTTGGAATGAAGGCACAGTTGTGAAGAAGGAAAAGAGCATCATGGGAATGAAGCCTCAGCAGTCGCTCGTGAATACAACAGCGAAGTAGTCAAGATGGGATTGTAGCAGGTCTGCAAAAGATGAGTCTCCCGACCCAGCGCTACACCTCAAGCATAACTTAATCAGGTGACACAATTTTCAAATCGAATTGAAGACTTCATGAAACTTTGATCAGTAGTATGTGTTGATTCGGCACAAGTCTTGACATAAAGGAAGGAATAAGGGGAGAAGCAAGTTTCTCCAAAGGTTTGCAACATGGACTTCGGGTCACCAAAGAGGGCTATATCATCCGAATAAGCACATTTTTCATCGATGCTAAAGTTTCCAACCACTTATGGAAACCAACACGGTGTGATATTTTCGGTGTGATAGTGTCCTAACGTTGTAGATGCATGCGCTGTTGTTTTCTCTTCATTGATCAGCTAACATGTTCATTTCTCGTGATACTGACTGGATCGCGATGAATTATGTCACAGTTATTTGTGATCTCGGATTTCATGCAGTGAATTCAGTATCGAAAGTGAATGATAGCGTCTTAAAGTAAAGTATTCTTATGGATTTATGCATGTGAATATGGCAATTTAATATTGCATGTTTCTTTCTTATATTAGAAATACTCCATGCCAAGTGTGTGTGTGTTCCTTACACCAGCAACAGCATTATCAGTCGAATTTTCACAAATAAGTAATTAAAAATATGAAATTTTCAATCTATTGGGTGCCTGTTACAAAGGAATGTACTTAATACATGTAAATGTTTATGATAAATTTCTTGCAGACATGAATGTGCTGTACGTACATGTAAATCTGACTATAAAAATTATGGATCAATGAAAAGTGAATGCATTTTCCTCCTGTCATAGCTTGCGCTACCTAAGTATAAATTTACATAAAACAACTATAACTGTTAATGACATTTTCTCATTTCTTTAAGTTGCCTCTTTCCACAGTTGTTGTTTCTAAGAGATCTTCAGCTGACAGCAAGTGTGGTCTACTTGACCCTATTTTATCCGGGCGATTCTGAGCTCCGAAAACAGCAAGGGTCTACTGCCCCTGTCTGATTTTAATATTCTCATGATTCAATCGCTCCTAATATTGCTCAACAGCCCACGAATGCTGTTTCGAATAGTGGCATCCGTTTTGGCCAACTCTGTCATCATGTCATTCCAAATAGCAGTTCAAATTTGAATTCCATTTTTGGAAAGGAACAAGATCACGAATAAGATCTTCATTTTATTGCAATATACACTGAGGCTTTTCGCCCGCTCTCCTCGGAGTGTAACGCGGGAATGACATGACAATCGGCAGTTGATAATACCTCAATACAGTTTGCGCTTTCCGTCAGACACAAATAACATAGAAATGTAAAGCAAAAGTGACATTAAGAATAAAATGAAGATCTTATTGCTTTTCGAATTAACAAAGGGGAACTCTGCATTCAAGAAATCCCATTTTTTCAAAAAATTGTTTTTTTGATCATCGATTGCAAATTGATGCTAGAAAACTTTAATGTGCAATTTTTGATAATTTTGCAAGCAATAATCACATGAAGTTGTCATAACACAATGTTGAGAGCATGGAAATCCGACTTCTTGCTTTGTTTTAGTTAGTGAGACTTGAATGGACAACAGCTGTTTGTTGGTAGAAATTTCTGCTGCTCGGATAGGCGCCTATTGCTAGATCTTTAGACGAGTCAGTTGAAACATGATTCCTGCCTTAAAGCAATCTATTGTAAGTTATTTTATCAAAATGCTTGTGTATACTAGTAAAGAGAGAAATGACATCAGCCGCTTATATTTGTTATTATACAACATATACTATAATATATTATATATTAATAGATGTTGTAGGCCTATACGAGTATTTAGATAAAAAATTGAACGTTTTTCAAGATGGTGTCCAATCGTCTTTTCCCGACCGCCTTCTGTCTTCCCGCATGGGTTGCATGGTCTTTCCTGGTCGAGCATTGCGTTATTTACTTTGCTAAAAATACATAATAAAAGGAGATTTGTTAAAAGCATTTGTTAAATTTTCACAAAAAGAGGCAATAGCATGTGTGAATTGAGAGCAATGCCATTATGCCCACCGCTCGGTTTTTTATCTCACATCGGAGCGAATAATTGTTTGAAGGTCTCCTTCAGTGACTTTTCCTAACTTTTTATTGGCTTTCTGAGTGTTAGCTGTATTTTCGTTGATGCAATATCTTAGCCACAGGAGCTACATGAAAAAAATGTACGACAACATATTTCCACATTTTGGTTTTTCACCTCTATTGATAAATGTTTTTTGTGTTTTGAATTGACTTGCAGCATCTGTAGTTTTCCCGCTCAGGAAATATGGTCGAGTAATTATGCTAATTGATGCTCAGATACTTTTTACCTCGTCATGATGACTAATATTACGCATGTTCTGTACACACTACTTGTAAATACATATTCATAGTTCAATATCTAAGCGAACTACACAAACTTCTCTGGTATTCACCGATGTTGTTCTGAAAGATTTAGTGATGCACATATTGATACATAGAGCTACAAATCTTCCGACAGGATTCATGCAAATATTTACTTGTAAATACAACTACGAAATTCAAAAAAAATGATTGCTAGAATTTTAAAATGCTATTTATAGCAACAAGAACTGCTTGAAATTCAAAATCGACAACTTCACCTGACAGAGCATATTAGAAATACATTCTTCTTTAATTTTCATGAAATTCTGTCGACTAGTTAAGATACAATTACGAAATTTAAAGAAAAGACTGTTTGAATTTTAATGTGCTATTTATTGTAAGAAGATCTTGGAATGAAAAACCGATGTCACCATGGGATAGAGTATACCCAAAGTAGATACACCTCATTAAGTTATGCATACATGTTAGTGGTTTAGAAGATGCTAGAAGACCTAGTACTTCACCGACAAGAAAAAACCTGTAGCAAATAAGGTAAAGAGGACCACAGCAATAAATTCAACACAGGATCGCTCCTCCCATGAATGGATGGTTGACGATGAGACCATCTTGTGTGCTTATTCTAAGAACCAGTTGGGTTGAGAAGAGCTTGAAAGGCTCCCTCCGATCCTGTAAGAATGGCCAGTGGGAAAGTGCCACATAGGAGGGCACATGGCCCTGGGATCGTCCCGGAACGAGAGTTTTGGTCTATGGGTCGGTGGGTCCCCAATAGGCCGAAAAGTAGTTTGATATTGGTATGAAAACGAATGTGTGAAATGTGATATTTATGGGCTTTTTGAAATTTTGGATATTTAAAAACATTGGTTGAGCATGCTTGTCAATCGGAGAGAAAAACGGATCTTATTAAGAAATTTACGAATAATGAAGTCCATCTTAGAAATCGTCAAATGCAACCGATCGCCACAATATAATGAAGACAACGGCCCCATTCTAAAGGCAAATCAATTTTAATTTGAATAGGATGTCCAGCTATTATCCTAGAGAGTATGGGTATGCACTCATCGATTTCAGCCGGAAAATTACAGGGTCACGCAATATTTCAAGTCACTTTGAAACATGAAGAGAAGGCTTACGCTGACGTTTAGCGGACATCTTACACTTAGATAATACCCTCGTTTAACCGCATCTCAAGATCTGTGACGATCGTTTGAGTTAAACGGTTCTCAGGTAGACTTTGATACACAGGTAGACAACCGTCCTATAACAATTAATGCAATTTAACAACAATGAAGCATGCTTATTATTTGTATGATGAATTATTATCTTCGCAGTTTTAACTCAGGATATGAGCAGTGAGCACGCATCCAATCATATCAGGATGACTCAGCACTAAGCTGAATTTCCGTGGGCACGAGGAATCGATATGGTCGATATCTGTGCACTGATATACCATGAACTTTCATGTTTCTCATCGATGCGATTTTCATTTTGTCATCAATAGTCCGGGCGCTACTGACACTTTCGTCCTAGATTCGCCCACAAAGGGCTTGGATTTATAGCATGGATTTGTAGATCTTGAAACGCTGAATACAAAACTCACAGTGTCACAGTCAGTCGCTTTCGGTTATAAGCAAGGTTAAAGGATTCCCATTGGAATCCAATGATAAAATTCAAGAAATATCTATGGATTGTGAAACATTTGGCAATTTTTCTACATTTTCTGTTGTAGAAAGGAAACTATTTATCAGGATGCCACGAAATTTGAAACATGGTTGAGTTCAGAACATCAACTTAGATATAAAAGTTGAAGTGAGTCGCATGATTCAGTATTTGTTGCTTGAGAGTCTCTACAAAATGAGTAAATTTCATGGTTTGACTTAATTTTTGTGATTTTACTCATTTTGCTCATTCAGTAGCTCCGTCCTATCAATGAACGCATAATCATCATGAGTTCCTAGAGAATTAAAGTTTCAGGTACCACTTACAGTGTACAAGCAATGCAAAATTCAGTGTGGAAATTTATGGATGAAAATTAATTCAGAAATGTCCCTCTCTTGAATTGCAGCATCAATTTGAGTTGCTGAAGCCTCCTGATTACAATGGCGAAACAATGATGAAAATATGAATAATGATCTTCTCTTCATTAATTATCACGCAACATGACTAAAGCTTTCCATCTCGGGTGCAAGGATGAGAATTTTATTGTTGTCGATCATTATTGTTTTATAAGAGCTCAAGACATGGAAGCCACAAATTAATTTTCAGTATTGTCACCAGCTTGAAAACACATGAATAATGAGAGATGAAATCAATATTTCGTCAAAACAATTTCTGTGTTAGCAACAGTGTAGAACAAAGTGCGAATTTCGCACACATGCGTCTCAAGATGGACTTGCGGCGTTCACAGCTCGTAGACAAACATCTTTAGACATCAGGTCAACAAGAAAATCTGAAATATTGAGAATGCCATTAATTCCATTATTTGTCGAATTCCAATTCCTAAAATGAATGTTGAAGAATTTAAGCGCACATATCCATGCTTGGTGAAGTACATATATTAATGAAATTGCCATCTCAAAAGGATCACGTTGCTCAAAATTCTCATATGATTAAGGCTTCAGTCATGGAAATAGACTTCAGTTTACTTCTATGGTTTCAATTTTGGTCAAAGAACTTAAAAATCCTTTTTTAGCTTTTGTTGACTAAAATTGAAATTGACTAGAGTGCATTAGATGGACAATGCCGTTACAAACTTTCGCCATAAGCAAAATCACGAGGATGTAAAATTACATATCTAAAAATGTCATGAATTTTAGACGATTATCTTTGACCTTCGCGATGATGTGGATCAAGTGTTTTAGCACCCGGCTCTTCCATCCCATATCCTAACCCATCCACCAATGCCGTATGTCTTCCAACAAGATGTCACCTTCATTTAAGCTAAAAATTGAATTGAATTTCTTTATATACACGTAGATTTTCGAGAAAGTCCATGAAATGCAACAGGTTTGCATTTCATGGACATCTACTTTTTCAAATTATTAGTTACAGCATTTCGTGGTGTATCAGTACACGCACTTTTCTCGTGAAAAGCTTGTGAATTAAAGATATATGCACCCAAACTTTTGCTGATCGATGAAAACTCAGATGTATTTGCAGACTCTGTTAGCTATAGGCCTATGGCTATTTATGCATGAATAAACAAAGTGAATTCGTACACAGCTGTTGCGACTTTCTTGCCACAAAATGCTATAATACAACCTGTGAAAGTGCATCATAGGATGAGCTGCCGTAAAAATTCATGTTCTAATTAGATATCACAATTAGTTATCATGTGATATCCAAGTGTATAGGCAATCTTATTTCAAATACAATTATGGGGTATTTTTGTTCTTTACTTTTGTGAAGTCACCTCTCAATTTTGTTTTCAATCAAGTAAATGATAAATACTTAAATATTCCTCAAAAATTACCAATTGAATGAAATTAAAAGCACTTTGCAAGCACAATTTAAATATTCCCATTGAAATCTTTCAAATCGTGGTGAATTTGAGCAATTCATGTAAGACGTCCTGCTCACGCATTGGTCGAAAAAGGGCTCATTCGTATTGACTCTCTAGAGCTCCATGCAATTTAATCCTTTAATGTAGTGTTTGGCACTCGCAATCCACTCTATTCTGAAGAATTCCATTTCTACATTGGTACATTTCTATTTGATGTCAAATTATCTTACATGCTCGAATACTCCATGTATTAAGATAGAATTTATGATCACCCTATTCACTTTGCTTTTATGTAATTGCGCAATTTACATTTCATTATGGTTGTTTTGTTTAAATTAATGAGGTAATTCATTGCCGATTTCATCGGCTGGACATCTTTCTCTCGCCTCATTTCTGATAAGTTTAGTACAAAGAAAGTGTGATGAAGGCATGAATTTTAGAATTAAGAGCAGAATGGAAGATTGAGAAATTCCCTTTACACACATCGACAACATTAAGATTGCACTTTTTTTCAGACAGCTTTGAACGACAATTTTCATTTATCAAGTATTCAAGAAAAGCAGGGAATTTTACATTGGAAACATGATTTGAAAACTGCATATCCTTTATGCAGAACATAAAAGCAAACAAGAATATCATACTTTTCATCGACTCTTTACAAATATACTTTGTTCGTGTATGGCAAATATTCTTCTAACAGAACCAATCGAGTTATTGCTAAGAAATGATTTCTCCTTTTACTGGACGCTTGCTGAAAAACATACTTAGATCAATATTTCCCAATAATGAAAGCTTTTGTTAAACAGAGTTTCCACAATTCTTACAAATTGCAGAAACTGTCACGTTGCATGTTCTCAGTTTTGTCAATAAGATTGTTCCACTAGTCTTCATCCAAGGCAGTGCGATGAGCAGCTGCTGGTACTCCTGGATAGGATCGCTGTCATCAGTTTTAGGCTTATACCCAGCTCCAATGAAGCCTCTTTATAGAGCATGTGCAGATTTGTGCTGTAATTTGTAATTGTAATCAATTGCATTTTCTGATGAGTAATTGAGATGGAATTGCAATTACTCTACGGTCACCTCTGTTCATTAGCACGCTTTTTAAATTGCCTTACTCTCCTCGTCTACAATGCGTAAAAATGCTTATATGTGCACCGGATGTGCAACTACCAAAAATTTGTCGGAGATATTTACTACGAAACTGAAGTAATGGGCAAAAGACCGTTCCAGGACACCATAAAATCAAAAAATTAGTACTTTTAAAAACGACATAAATTTATGAATTTAGTCCCTTTTTCAGGTTTTTAAGACCTAAATTCATGAATTTAGTCTATTCAAAAAGTACCATTTTTTCAAAAAATGGTATTTTTAAAAACAACATAAATTCATGAATTTGAACCCTTTTTCAGGTTATGAAGACCTAAATTCATAAATCGGCTAAAGCCAGAGGAGCTTCGCTCCGATTTGGGTGTTTTTAAAAATACCCAATTTTTCAAATTTTTCAAAATCTCAAATTTGAGAATTACAATCGGGCGAAGCGCGAAGCCCTAGAACCTTCGGTTCGATTTTCACCCCCAAAATCATGACCGTTCCAGGACACCGAAAAAACAGAAAAGTTAAGAATCTCAAATTTGTGAATTACAATTTTTACCTTGAAAATCATGACCGTTCTAGGACACCGAAAACCCGGACACCGAAAAAATCATAAAAGTTGAGAATTTCAAATTCATGAATTTTATCCATCTTTCAGGTTTTTAAAATATATCATGTGACTAAAAATATTTCTTTAAAAATGGAAGAAACAAAAGTGGAAGGAACTTCAGAAATGGATGAAACAAAAATGGAAGGAACCTCAAGAATATATCCTTCGTTATCATATGAACGTAGTTCTACTTTAATGGACATTGAAAAGATTAACATTGAAAAAATGAATAAAGAAAAACACAAAGATAGAGTAAGGTATATGAAAGATAAGGAATCTCAATTATTATTAAGATTAGAGCATTATAAAAAATTAAGAAAGAGATGGAGTAAAGTTAAGAATGTAACACAAGGAATTGGCATATTCTTAACAATAAGTTTAGGTGCTTTAACAATTGTTATATCTTCAGGTGTTTTAGTAATTCCAGTAGTTGCTACAGCTTTAACAGGTACGGGTGTTTTTGCAACTTCACTTGCTACAATGTTAGAAAAATCTTTAATAACTAAGAAACGAAAATCATTAAAAACTAAGCATTTACATATTAAAGAAGTCTATGATAAACTACACTACTACTTTCAAAGAGTATGTGATGATAATGTTATTACGTTAGATGAGATTGAAAAATTTGATCAAATAGCTAATGAAGTAAATCAAATATCATTTCAATCACAGACAGAAAAAGTTGATGATAAAAATAAAAAGGATGGCAAAATTTCTAGTGATGGTAAAACTTTTAGTGATGATAAAATTTTTTTAGAAGAGCTAAAAACTTTATTAGACAAAACTTTATTAAACAAAACTTAATACGAGAAAATTTTAAACGAGAAAATTTTAAACGTGAAAACTTTAAACGTGAAAACTTTAAACGAAAAGATTACAAACAACAAAGCAATAAAAAAATAATTTGTTTAGTAAAATGTTTTTGCTGTATACCAATGTTACCACAAAATTCAAATATTATATTTTAAAAAAATAGACAAAATTAAAGCTGATAATAAAAAATAAAATATTAAAACATTATATTTGTATATTTTTATTACTCGGTAAACAATTGTTCGATAACTCTTTCATGAATTTTTTTATCAATATTAATTGTGATAAATCCATAATCTTTTGACCAAGCATTATTACACGATTGTTTAAATTCATCTTTATCTCTTATACATAAATCTCTTAACAAATCACTTAAGTTTCTTGCATTTATTTCAAATAGTATAAATATATTTGCATTCTTTCTAATAACACTTCCATCTAATGAATACATACTTTGTGTTAAATAAAATACACTACAGTTATTATGTCTACCTCTTGTGAAATAATTTCTTTGAACTGACTGATTTCTGTCATTAACACAATCATCAAAAATTACACAATGTTTCATTGTTTTATCTAGTTTACTAGGATCTTGCATATTACCACTATCATCTATTAATTGTATTTTTATATGCTTATTTTTATTGGATTCAACTAATTGTTTATTTTTTGCTGCTTCTTCACACCACAAATTTATTTCTTCTTCATATTCAGATTTTTCGTATTCTTCGAATAGAGAAGCAATTGCTGTTTTTGTAAGATTATTTTCAAATCCATATTTTAAAAATTGATAGACGGGTTGTTCTGCCGTTGTTGTATAAATTATAAGATTGTTATAATCCAAAAAATTTGGAGTCGTCAAAATTTTAAACAATAGATATGTTTTTGAACATCCTGATCTTCCGCAAATAACTGCTAAAACTTTATTAGATAAATTTGGATGATGATTAAATTTAAGTTTTTTTTTATTTAAAGACATTTCATTCATTTTTAAAGTAATAAATTCATCCATTATTGAATTAGTGTTTTTAGAAACAAAAAAATAAAAATAAAATTTTAATTTAAGTTTATTTTTTTTATTTTTTGTTTCTAATAATAAGATTAATAAGATTAATAAGATTAATAATGAAAATGATAAAAAAAATTAAACTTCTCTATTGTAGCGTAAAAGTTTATACCTCTCGAACGGGAGTTTATACCTCCCGAACCAAAAGATCTATCATAATCTCTTCACCTCCAAAATTTATTTCTTGTCCTTTTTCATCAGTGATTCTAATGTTAATGTTGTTAATAGTTTTTCTTGTAATAGGGAAATATATTAATGTTTGTGGAAATACATTTAATCTATAACCAATGGGTACAGTAAAAGCTGGAAAACTGAATATTAAATTTGACAATTTACCATTTATATATCCTCCTTCAATAATGTCACAATGTACAACAATTGAATTTATTTCAGTTATTTTTGGAATCTTCTCACCTAAATGATAACCTTGACTATAAGTTTGTTTATTAAATCCTAATAGCTTTGACAATGATCTATCATGATTAAAATCAACTTGATGATTTTCGTCTAAAGTAAGAGAAAATTTATTAACTGCCGGTTCAACTGCAAAATGTAATTGTTTCTTATCTTTAAATGGTATACCTAAATGTCTCTTAATTTCATTTGATATTGATTCAACTTCGTAAGAACCAGGAAGAAAAGTTAATATTTTCCATGTTTTGCCTTTATCAGTAGAATATCTAAATTGATCATTCACATCTTTGATAACGTTTTGAATAGTGTTAAATGTAGAGAAACTAGTCAATGCAA
Source organism: Prostheceraeus crozeri (assembly GCA_907163375.1). NCBI lineage: Eukaryota > Metazoa > Platyhelminthes > Polycladida > Euryleptidae > Prostheceraeus > Prostheceraeus crozeri. The sequence continues at coordinate 15,652 of CAJQUW010013497.1, forward strand.
TTTGATAATTTTTATTTTGTTCCAAATGTAGAATGGGTTCTAAATTACAAGTGTGTGATGAAGTAGTTGTTATAATTTTTAACGTCGTACTAAATTTTGATGAACCCAAAATCTCTGTCAAATTTTCTAAATGATTATTAATTTTGTCTAAATCTGCTGAACACATTTTTAAACTAAAAAATTAAATAAATATTTTTTTATGAAATATTTTTTTTTATAAAAAATTAAAACAACAACATATTTCAGCTACGGGCGAAGTCCTAGATCATTCGGTTCGTTATACTTTTATAATCCTCTTCATTTAGAATCTTCTTTTCTAACAGTCTTTTCAATATAGCATGAATTTCATTGAAACTAGAATTATGTCCTTCTTTTATTGCAGATATTAAAATATTTAATCTATTTAGTAATTCTTGTGGATCATCTGGTAAAAATATAGTTGTTTCTGTTTTCTGTTTTTCAGATAAACGTTTTCCTACTTTAGGTGCCGTTGGTAATAAATTTTCTAATTGTTTATAACGTCTAAGAGATTTTACTGCACCAACTCTATCTAACATAGCTTTATATTTTATGAGATCTTCTACAGCATAATTTTTTAAATCTGCTCCTCTTAAAAGATCAACAAAATTTCTATCTAAACTAATAGGTTTTTTATCTGGCGTAAAAATTAATCCTCGTAAAGGTTGTGGAAATATTTCTTTACCACCAAGATAAAATCTTGCAAATAATTTTTTATCTAAAAAGAAAGTAGAATGTTCGAATAACATAGATTTTGGTAATTTTTTATCTATGTTTGCCTCTAATAAACCATAGTCATCTAATAGTGTTTTAAGTACAGGATCCGCTATATCAACACGTTTTTCATTAAGTTCCTTTTCAAGAGTTTTAAATGGTTCGACAGTTTTTTCATAATCAGTTTTTACTTCTTCAGTTAATTTTAATTTATCAAACATATCAGATTGAATACCAGCTTTTGTCATTCTATGTTGAAGATGATTTTCTTTCATAATATTTCTTTGTTTTATTAATTCGTCTAATTGTTTTATTCTTTTAAAATTATCAGCTCTAACTTTATCCATTTTTATATGATAATTTTATATTATTATTTTATGTTATATTATTATATTATTTTATAATATTTTATAATATTTTATATTTTTATATTGTTATATTGTTATATTTAGAAAATAGAAATTAGAAAATTAAAAAGGTAAAGTAGTTATTCCATCAGGTAAAATTTTTCTTTTATCATCAAATGGATCTAATGCTAATTTATGTTCTTCTTTTAAATACATTTTATGTTTCTTTGAATTAAGTCTATAATTATATGCTGTTTTTATTTCATTATTAAATAATGCATTTTTATAATCTTGAAATGTTATTTGATTAGCCACTGATGCCTTTGAAATTCCTTTTAATGTTTTATGTGTTTTAACGGGCGAAGCCCTGGAAGACATCTCCGATGTCCTAATATTATTAGTTGTATCATAACAGTAACATTTAGATTTTAAAAATATAGCTTCTGTTATGAAATCTTCATTTCCTTCTAATTCATCTTTTACTTTACATAAATCAGAAGGATGAATAATATCTTTTATTTTATTAATTTCTTCATCAAGTGAAGAACCATATGGTACTGTTAATTCTAAGAAAATAGAATCGGTATCTGTAAAGTGTAATTTATAGTTTTTGCCATAAGCAGGTGCTAAATAATCATATATAAAACTATACATAAATAGTTTAGCTAATTCTAATATAGTGAAACCAATGAAATTAAACTTATCATGTTTTACAATGCTTCTTCTTAGATGAACAGCACAAAGTTTATCACTGAATCTAGTAGTTCTTTTATATGTAGGTTTCCTTGTTAAATTTTGAAATCTATCTCTATCATAAACTATTTCAATATTTTGTCTATTACGTACATTTTCTAAAGTCTTACCATAAAATGCATTATTCATTAATTTGAAGAAAACGTTTCCAAAATCATCTTTATTTCTTTTAGCTATTTTACGTTTTTCAATATTGAACTCTATATAATTTTTTAACCATTTAGATTTTCTATACTCTAGTTTTCGATGTATTTTGGTGAGAATCATGCCATGATTTAAATACCAATCTAGCATTCTTCCTTCAACAACATACTTTCCTTTATTGCTTTGTGTTAACATAAGTTTTTTTGTTGGTCTGTATTTTTTCGGAATTATAGATTTTTGATAATCTGAAAAATCTTCTATATTGGGAATTTTGTTTTCTGGGCAGAAAGGATAATATTTTGTTGCGTCTTTTATATAATCAGGATATACTAAATCAACTTCATATACATAACCAAAATTATTTTCACCATCATATGTTCTTTGATAAACAAGATTATTACACCATGTCATTTCACCTGTTGGTAATTCTTGTATCATGCAAGAAGAATATAAGCTATTAAAATCATAATATAATAAATAGTTTTCTCTCATGAATTCATCAATTGCATTTTCACGTTCTACTCCTTCTCGTTTCGTTCGAAAAATTTCTAATATTTTTTCTTTTTCTTCTGGAGATAAAGGTTTTATTATTCCATATTCTTGTGGATTTACTTTCTTATTATAACATTTAACATATCTATTACCTAAAACGGATGAAACACCACCTCTAATTCCAGATTCAAAAAATAATAATTTATCATATGTATTTTCTTTATAATGTTTAAGTTTAACGGACTTTGTCCTAGAGCCATCGGCTTGAACATTTGTATGTTTTAATCCTGCTAGCCATGTTAAACCTGGTGTAGAATAACAATAACATGGATCTATTCCGTAATATTCTAAACACATATCACGAAAGTTTTCAAAAAGATCAGCTAGTATTAATACATCTATCTGTAGATATCTCATTGTATAATCATACATTGTTTTACAATTTAACTCTCTCCAATTCTTTTCAGCTTCTGCATAGTCTTCGTCAGATAATTGTGATTGTTTTAATGTTGATTTAAATTTATTTATTGGAGGAAGTTGTTTTTCTTCCATAATTTTATTCACAGAATTAAAATCAGTCTTCGACTGTGAACCGCAGGTTTTATCTCCAGTTATATCAGTCTTCGACTGTGAGCCGCAGGCTATATACTCATACGGAAATATTCCTTTTAAAGGTTTTAAATTATATTTATTTAATATTTTACATTGTTCAGGTTTCAAAGTTTTTCCCATAACATCTAATGAATAAGGAGTAAAAAATCTAAATGCATCTAAAATTCTAATACAACCTAATTGCATTGAAAAATATTCTTCTTCTTGTTTACATAGTACATTTATTTTTTGTTGTTGTAATTTTTCAGATGAAAATAAATCTTTCATTACTAGATGGAAATCATATTTAGAACCATTATAGAAATATAAAGGAACAAAGTTATATTTAAATTTATTAGCATTAAGATTACAAGAATTATGTGCTGCACCTCTATATAATCCATTTAGATGATCATGATCTTTTACTTTATCAATATATCTACCTTTGCCAGTTTTATATTTATTTGTAAAACCTTTTCCACAGTAATAACAATTTATTTCATCATAAAATTCTTTTCTTTCTTCATCCGTTAATGGTATCATTGGTTTATTTGTTTCAAGCAATTGTGAAAAACGTCCTTGTAATTCTTCTACTTTCTTTGTAAACATTTCTGAACTGTCTTCACCATAGTATTGTAAATATTCTGATTTAAATAATTCAGGATAATTTGAATGAATGTACATTCCCCAACATAATGGTTTTCGTTCAAATAAATATTTTTCTTTACTTTGTTCAGTTGAACTTTTTCCAGGCGCACTTCTTTCAGGCGCACTTTTTTCAGAATTATAATTTTCAGAATTATAATTTTCAGAATTATAATTTTCAGAATTATAATTTTCAGAATTATAATTTTCAGAATTATAATTTTCAGAATTATAATTTTCAGAATTATAATTTTCAGAATCGGGTGAAGCCCTGGAACTTTCCGTTCGATTTTGTGTCATATTAACATTATATGCTTCAAAATCACAATAAATAGTAAAGGGTACTTTATTTTTAAAATACCATTTATTATATTCTAAATAATCATCTTTAGGAAAAGTATTTTGAACTGCTTCGTTTTGTTGACAATTCTCCAAATGTCTATTCATTTCTTCTAAAGTTCTAAAACTTGTCATACATTGAAGACAAGGAAAATTTTTATTATCTGAAGTTTTTGTAAATATAGAAACATCTTTACACAATATAAAATGACCCTGATAATATAATATATTCGCTTGTGCTGGTTGTTTTGACTGTTCTAATTTTACAAATTCATCTTTATATATTTCATGTGTTTCATTAATTTCTTTTGTAAGATTAAATGTATTTTGATAATAATTTTGATTTAATATTTGTAGCTGATAAATATATTCTTTATCATATTGTTCTTTATATTGTTGTAGACATTTTTTAAAGATTCATTTATTTTTTGATTGGTTTCATTTTCTTCATTATTTAATCGGAGCGAAGCTCCTCTGGCTTTAGCCGATTCTTTATTATTTTCTTCATTTAATTTTTGAATTGTTTCTATCTTATTTTGATATTTATGGTGATATTCTTGTAGTAACATTTTTGTTTGTTGTTGATAATCTATTTTACATTTTTGTAAACTTTTATTTAAATTTTCTAATTTTTGTTGGTATTCTGAAGATAAAGATGAATATTTGTAATTATAATCATCAGTACGTCCTTTATAATTATTATGATTAATCATTATTGGTGATAGTGTTTTAACAAGTTCAAATTTTTCAGTACATATTATATTTCCTTGGTAAAAAATATTATGATGCATGTAATTTCCTCTATCATTATATACTATTTCTGATTGGCATAAATTTTTATTATTCAAATAAAATTTTTTTGAATCTGAGTAAAGTGGAGTAATTTTACCAATAGAAACATAATTCACATTTAATTCAAAAACATTTACTTCAATTAAATTTTTATTCTTTTTATGAAACTTTAGTAACCTATTATAATCATATGGAAATTCATCTAAGCCATCAGAAAGATCAAATTCACTTATGTATTCTTCTTTATTGTAATGACTTAGTCTTTCTTTATGATATTTTGCAGGATGTAAATGTGCTATAATACTCCACAGAAAACAATAATCATCTTCATTTTTTATGTTGATTAATTGAGGTGAACTGAAAGGTAAAGGAACATAACTACCACCAGTATTATTTTTATATTTATCAATTACTATTTTCTTAGATATTATTTTAACAAATCTCCAACCAGATTCACGTAACTGGGCTTCAATTATACAATTTTCTAATTTAAGTATCATCGATTCAAATATGGGTTGTATATCATTTACATTATGAATTTCTTGCGAATTTGTAAAATGTCCTTGTATTATTTCTTCAGGAATTCCATCAGGTCCATTTTTTGTATAAAGTACTTCTACATTCATATAACATTTGAAAGATTTCTTAAATATATTATAAAAGTTGGTTAGAATATCAGAAAAAGTTTTATCGGTTTCATTATATTCAACGGGTGAAGCCCTGGAAGACATCTCCGTTGACCCATGAACCGATGTCCCACGAACAGATTCATTAAATAAATATTTTATATCTGTTACGGCTTCATCAAATTCATCTATTTCGTTAAATTCATCAGTATCACTAAATAAATATTTTATATCTGTTACGGCTTCATCTTCACTATTAAAAAATTTTTTATATTCCGAATGTGAATAATCATCAAACATTTTTTTAACTTTTATATCAATAGGCAATGTTTCTAGATAGTTTTTATAACTATTTAATTTTAATATATTTCCTTCATCAACTCGTTCTACATTTTGTAAATGCATTTTACTTTGTAGATGAGATTGATAACTTCTTTTTGTTTGTAACTTTTTTTTACATAAGACACAATAAAATGTTTTCATTTTTTATTTTTTAAAGAAAAAATTTGTGTTTTAGTTTTTTTAAAAAAAAATTTTTGTTTTAATTTTTAGAGAAAAAAAATTCGACCTTCGGTTCGATTATGATAAATTTGTTTAATTATGATAAATTTGTTTAATTATGATAAATTTGTTTAATTATTAAGTATTTCACTAACACCATTTATTAATGGTTTTATATCATTAAAAGTTTTTTTGGCTTCAACAAATGTAGATTTGGCATCAGAAAATGTAGATTTAACATCAGATATTATTGGTGTTGCTTTTCTTAAAGCGTTTCTAACATCATTTATTGCAATTTTTAAATAGTTTAATGTTTCACTATCTTGTAATCTTTTTGGTATTGGTATACCAAATTTTGCATTTAAATAATGATCAAAATAAAAATAAAATGTATCAGGAATAATTTTTAGTGGTACTTTTGCTTCAGACTCTAAAAAGATAATTATTTGTTCCATAACTTGATTTGATAAATGTTTTGCATTTGCATACATTCTAATATCAAAATCTTGAGAGTTATTATAGATTTCATGTTCGGTATCTACTAATATATTTAAATCTTTATCATATACTTGCATATGTCCACTTATGGTGTCAACACGTATTATTCCATATTTATGTTGTGTATAATATGATAAAGGCATATTCATTTTATAATTTTTATTAATATCATTAAAGAATGCTGCATTATTTTGTGTAGTTGTAAAAAATGTTTGAATGTTTTCTCTAATCTTATTATCTACATCACAAGCTTTATGAGCTAATACAACTATTTGAATATTTTGATGTCTTCCTTTTGTAAACATTTCTGACATATTTTTTTGTTTTGATAAACTTGCAACATCATCTAAAATTAATAAAGATTTATTTTCAGGTGTACCAGCAAAACTTTCCATATCTTGTAACTCATCTAATTGTTTATCATTATAGACGTTTGTAAAAGTCGGCCATTCAGAAGTATGCATACAAAAAATATGTACTTTTGTTTCATCCTTATAATATTGGTTTATATATTTTTTAATAAACGTAGTCTTACCACTTCCAGTTTTACCGTAAACAATGAAATGTAAATTTTCTTGATGCATTTTACCTTGTTTATTATTAGTTTTATCCTTAATCTTATCCTCCTCAGTCTTCCATCCTTTAAAAGTTTTTTTTTCTTGGTTATAAAAAATTATTCTCTTTTGTTCCTCTGTTAGAAAGTAACCCCATTGATTTCCAATACATATAACAAGATGATAAATAAAAAATATTAAAATACATGCTAACAATATTTTTATACAATGAAATTTTAAAAAATTCCAAAGACGTGTAAGATCTGATTGTGGTATTTTTTTATTAAGAGATGAATTAGGGGGTAGTGGCTCTAAATATTTTTTATTTATATTATTATATATATTTTTATCTATATTATTATATATATTTTTATCTATATTATTATTATATTTAGTATTATATATAGGATTTTCTACAATATTATTAATATCTTTGAGATTCGGATCTTGAGGGGTTAGTGCATCTTGAAACTCAGTGTTATTCATATAATTATTTATTATTTCGTTTATTGCATTAAGAGATTTATGACGACTTAGATTACTTTTATTACTTTTATCACTTTTAATTATAACCGGTGAATATAAATCTTCCAAATTTTCGTTTTTATTCATTTAATATTTTTAAAATAAAAATTTAGGAATTATTATTTTTTAATTCCGGACTCGCATTCTTACACTCTTATGAGTGTTTTTAACCTCTGTAGAACCTCCGGAATGTGTCGGACTTTTTGTTCCTATACTCAAAAGAAGTATGTTCCGAACCTCTCCTCTCTTCCGGAATGCTTAAGAATATTTTAATAAAATAATATTTTATTCTTTATAAAAAAATAATATTTTAGTTGAAATACAACTATTTTAGTTGAAATACAACTATTTTAGTTGAAATACAACTATTTTAGTTGAAATACAACTATTTTAGTTGAAATACTAATATAAATTATTATTTTGACATAAATTATTATTTTGACATAAATTATTATTTTGACATAAATTATTATTATGTTGATTATTATGTTGATTAAGTTTTGGACATAGTGTTACATGTCGCTGAAAATTTTTCTTTAATATAATTTTTTGACAACCTCTACATTTAACTTTTTCTTTTAAACAATCCTTACACTGATATTTACTATCATAAAACTCTGTCTTAGGTTTAGTATTTTGACAACTTGTACATTGTCTTGTAGAACTTATACAAGAATTATAATGATTAGTAATTCCTTGAATTGTAAAATATTTATTACAATTACGACATAACTGATCTTTTAATTTATCTTTTTTTTTCTTTTTTAACCTCTTCTGTTTGTTCACATAATTTTAAATGACGTGCAAAATTTTTTGATGTTATATTTTTATTTTATCCGGAACATATTTTTTTGTTATTACTTTCAACAAATTGATTTTTATCAATATAATTATTTTGTGCTACATTATTATTTTGAACAAAAGGATTATTTTGAACAAAAGGATTATTTTGTGCTACATTATTATTTTGTGCTAAATAATTATTATTATTTTGCCTAGGTGTATTTTGCTTAGGTGTATTTATTCTAGCAGTATTTTGCCTAGGTGTATTTATTCTAGCAGTATTTTGCCTAGGTGTATTTATTCTAGCAGTATAAAGATTTTGTTCTTTATCTGAAATAAATAAATGCTTTAATCTTTGTAATGGTTGCTCTGATTGAATATTATTATACTGAATACTATTATTAGGTTGAATATTATTTTGAATATTATTAGGTTGAATATTATTAGGTTGTATATTATTAGGTTGTATATTATTAGGTTGTAATTGATTCATATGCATACCACATGGTGTGTTTTTCATATGAGAATATAATAGTGTTTGATTTAAAAAACGCATATTGCAAACTTGACAAATTTGAGTCATTTCCATTTTTTATTTTTATTAGGAAAAATTTTATTTTTATTAGGAAAAATTTTATTTTTATTAGGAAAAATTTTATTTTTATTAGGAAAAATTTTATTTTTTATACTTTATGTATTTTTTATAATCAGAAAAAATTTTATTTTTATTGTTTAAAAATGATGTTACCAAATGTTGGTGGAGGTGCATATATCCCGAATAATCGTGAATTAGAAATAGAGATAGAAAATTATATCATGAAAACTGGAGACGTTTTATCTGGTCCATTGCATCTTTCTATTCTTCCGCAACAAAATACAGAGTTAACAAATAAACAATATGTTGATACGCAAATCAATGAATTAAAAGAAAAATATATAAACGATGTTTTGGTTCCACTGATGAATGAATTAAAGTTGCTTAAACTTAATGACAAATCATTAAACGAAAAATTATTAAAACTTGATAAAAAGGATAGAGAGCTACAAGCAGATATAGCAAAACTTTTTAAAAAGATTTCAGAACAATCAAAAATTTTAATATTACTTTCTTTAAATTTAAAATCTGCAGTCATTAAAAATAAACATCAGATAAAAATGTTAAAAGAACAATTAGAAGATGAAATAGAAAAACTACCTGAAAGAATTAAAAAAAATTTAAAGCAGTTACAAACTACATTCCAAAAAAGTGTTGATGAATTGAGTTCTAAAATTACTCAACAAATGAAAAAGATGAATAGAATAATAAATGAAGTAAACTCACTTAATGAAAAAGTTGATAAAATGAAAACTCTTAAAATCAATTTAGAAAATGAATTAAAGAAAAATTTACAAGAAAACTCTAAAGAAAATAAAGAACAGTTAGATGCTGTTAAAAGACAATTAGATGTTCTTAAAATTAAGTTAAATGCTCTTAAAACGGCGTTGAAGATTAATCAGCAGAAAATGCAAGTTAATAGAAGAGAAATTAAAGTACATCACACGCTACTTGACGCAATAGATAAAGTGCAACAGTCAATTAATAAAGTTATCTCGAAGTTGTTGTCCATTCACAAACGTAAATCTTAAACGAGTATTGTAAATATTAACTTAAATATTTTTTACCTACAAAAAATAAAAATCATAAAAAAATATAAATATAATTTAAAAAATACAAAAATATAAATATAATTTTAAAAATAAAAAAAGTATAAATATATAAAAGTATATAAAAGTATATAATTTTAAAAATGGATAAAATTAGAGCTAATAATTTTAAAAGAATTAAACAATTAGAAGAGCTAATAAAAGAAAGAAATATTATGAAAGAAAATCATAGAATAAAAAGAATGATTGATGCAGGTTTGGTTCCTGATAAAGTTAAACCAAAAACGCACTCTGTAAAAGTTAAGAACAAAAAATAAACATTTTTTATAATGGACATCGGTTCATGGGTCAACGGAGATGTCTTCCAGGGCTTCGCGCTTCGCGCTTCGCCCGTATTTATGTTTTTCCTAAAAGTCAAATTTAATCCTAAAAAATGCCTATAATTTATAAACACAATCTTAAACATTTTGCTTCAAATCAAAAAATTGCTCATGAACCACGTATGAATCCTGTTTATCATTATGATAATAGAGAAACAGTCGGAACAGAAAAGTTCCTAGGCACCGCAGGTGCCGTTCAAAAAGAAGGGGATGGCATCTTTTCTGGTATTGGTAGTATCGTTAACTTGATAAAAAATAATAAAGATTTGATTACATCTGCCGCAAAAGGAGCAGCTGCTATAGGTAGTACAGCTAGTGCAATATCAAATGCTGTTAAATCACAAAACGAATTAAAACAACTAGAAGCTATTCGTAAACTCAAGAATGATTCTGAAGAACTAAAAAAATTAAAAAAACTTTCAGATGAAACAAAAAACAAAATTGCTAACATAGCTGTTGATGGTGATAGTAAACATAATGAAAATAAAAATAATGAAAAAACAATTGAAGAAATAAGAGGTAATGGCGTGAGCAGCAACCTTCTGTCTAACCAGCAAAGCTGTAGCGGAGCTGGTCTAGCAAAATTCTAAAATTATATTTAGTAAAATTCTAAAATTATATTTAATAAAAATTTTTTTCTGTCTGTGAGAAAAAAAAAGTCAAATTATTTTTTATAAAAATGTCTTCGCTTATCGAAAATAAATTTAGATTAGACGATCCTCCGTTCGTCAGTTACAATCAAAAAAAGAATGACTATATAAGAATTGCTATGAATCCCGGATCTTCCAGTAGAGTAAATACTGGAGGTGATTTAATCTTTGAAGTTGATAATCAGGAGAGTTATTTATATCTACCTGATTCATTTTTACACTGTGAATATTCTTTATATAGTGATGCTAATTTTACAACACCATTACCAGATACCGATAATATTACACTAGAGAATAATTTTTTCCCAAGTTTATTTACACAAATGCGTTTAGATGTTGCAACTCAAAATATAGAAACAATAAGTGATTCTCCAGGTGTAATTGATACAATGCTTAGATTTATAACAATTGGTGAAAATAATAAAAAGCATGAAATCGAAGGTTGGTTTCCTGATACTAATGATGGTATAATTATTGATGATTTAACTCACGCTGGAACAGATGCCGCAGGAATTGCGAAAGATGTAGAAAATATTGCAAAACATTTAAATAAAACAAATAATGAAGCATATAAAGAAAGACGTGAATTTAACAAAAAAAGTAAACAGACAGTAAATTGGTCATTGTCTCCATTATTCGGTTATTTAGATTATGATAAAATATCATATCAATTAAAATTTAAATTAATAATTCATCGTACAGCAAATAATGAATTAATCTTTTTTGGTAAGACTGGGAAAAAAGCATATTTGAAAATTGATAGACTTGAATGGTGGATTAAGCATATTACTCCTAGTTTAGAGGTTGAAACAGCTATTGCAAAAAGATTAAATACTAACAAACCAATTCCAGTTAATTTTCTAAAGAGAACTGCTAGTTCAGTTTTTCCGAACAAAGATTTAACTGGCATTTTACTAGAACTGCGAATACTCCAAGATATTTATTACTAACATTTCTAAGAAATAATTCTCCAAGTTTTGATAAGAACAATAATATTTTTCATATTAATACAATTCGAAGTTTACAAGTTTCATTAAATCAAACTCGATATCCAATTGATCCATTAAGATTCGATGATACCAATAATCAATTTATGGAAGGATATGATGCTTATAGAAATCTTTGTATAGAATTTGGAGTTGAACCACAATTAACTCCTGGAGATTGGAGACATTTATATCCAATTTTCTGTTTCGATTTAAGTGCACAGTCTTAAGATATTGTTAAAAATGGTTGTGATGTAACAATTAATATTGAAAAGAAAGATTCCACAACTTCATTGATGGCTTATGGTTTATTGCTAGAAGATGTAAAATATTCTATTGAAATTCTTAATGGGAAGATGACTAGAATAAATTAATTAAAATTTTTTCATAACAAGAATAGATTAAAAATTCTTAACTTAAAAATTTTTCATAACTAGAATAGATTAAAAATTTTAGTAACTTAAAATTTTTGGTAACTAGAATAGATTAAAAATTTTGATAACTTAAAATTTTTCATAACTAGAATAGATTTAAATTTTTGATAACTTAAATTTTTTTTATTAAAAATGTCGCAAGCGAAAAGTAATATTAATAATAAAACTGTTGAATTAAAATTAATTATTTAATTTATTTTAATTTTTTTTATTATTAATTAAAAACTGTTGAACTATTACTATTAATAAAAAAAAGTATTACATAAGTAAACCAATGATAGAGAATATTCAATTACAAGAAGAAAAGAATGGCGGGATTCTTCCATTAATTCCACTAATAATAGGTGGCATAGCTGCAGCAGGAAGTGTTGCAGGTGGGACAGCTGGTATTGTCCAAGCAGTAAATAAAAATAAATCAGAGAAAGCAGCATTAGAAGAACAAAAACGACATAATAGAGAGTTAGAGAAAGTTGCTAGGGGTGAAGGAGTAGTAGATAATTTTATTAGTAAGTTAAAATTAGTTGATGAAGGAAAACGAGTTCTTAAAAATATTCTCCACAATGTTGATGATTTAATTGAAATTAAAGAAACTAAAGATGGTTCTGGAATATATCTAAGTCCTAGTATGATAAGGTAATAACCTGAGGAGCTTCGCTCCGATTCAGTAAAACTTTTATTTTATCTTTTAAAATTTTTTTTATCTTTTAAAATGAATTCTACAAATTCCGAAAATTTAACTAAATTAAAAATTTCTAATTTAGATTTATTGAATTATCTATTAAACAAAAATAAAAACTCAAATTGTAAAATTTATGAAGATAACGACGACAAACAAAGTTTGGCTACTACCTACGGTGGTGACATTCAAAAAACATTAGAAAACTTTCCTGGCTTTATTTGGAGTAAATATTCGAAAGAAAAACATCTTCCTGGTCATTCATATACTGGTCCAGGAACTCGATTAGATATAAGACTAGATGAGAATAATAATCCGAAACCAGGTGAAGAACCAATAAATAGAGTAGATGCCGCCGCTTACAGGCATGATTTAGCTTATCGAAATCATGATCTAAGTTCTCGTCATGCAGCTGATAAGAAGATGATACAAGAATTAGATAGTATTCAGAATCCTACATTTAGAGAAAAAATTGAAAGAATGTTTGTTAAGAAAGCTTTACAAGCTAAAATATTATTCGGCCAGGGTTTAAATGAAAATCATAATTCAGACGTTTATGCATCTGAAATTCATAAAGAATATAGAAAGCCTAAATATTTCTTAAAAGTAAAAGTATTTAATAAAGATGATATTTGGAGTGCTGATCTTATTCATATGCCGAATGAAAGGGACTACAAATACGCATTGACCGTTATAGATTTATATACACGATACGCTTGGGTAAAGCCTTTAAAAAATAAAAGTGGTCTATCAGTTAAATATGCGTTTGAAGAAATCTTTAAAGAAAGTAATAGAAAGCCAAAAAAATTGTTTGTTGATAAAGGATCGGAATTTTATAACCGAAACGTTCAGCCACTATTTGAAACTGTTTATTCAACTGAAAACGCAGGAAAAGCTGTAGTGATAGAAAGATTCAATCGGACGTTAAAAAATAAAATTTTCAAAAAGTTTACTCAGCAAGGAAATCAGAAATGGTTAAAAATATTACCAGGAATTGTGGAAGAGTACAATAATAAAGTTCATTCTGGTATTGAAGAAACTCCAAAGAATGCTTCTGACGACCCTGATTTGATACGAAAGAAAATATTCGAGAATAATAATTTGAATGAGAGTAATCCGAATTTGCAGAAACTTAAGCCGAAATTTAAAATTGGAGATAGAGTTAGAATATTTAAATATAAGAACAAATTTGAAAAAGGCTTTGTTGGCTATTGGACTAAAGAAATATTTGAAGTTTGCAAAATAAATCAAAGTTATCCGATTACTTATGAAATTAAAGATTTAGATAATGAGAATATCAGAGGCCGTTTTTATCAAAATGAATTACAGAAAACAGAGCTTTAACCTCTAGGTGGCGCTTTAGCTAGCTTCGCTTGAGTTATAGATTGTTTAACTCTAACATAATATCTAGAAATGGTACTCCTTTTTGTAATTTAAATAAAACATAAAGACATAATTGTCCACAATAAGTTGTTCCCGGTTTTTGAATTTGAAACGTATTGTATGTTCCCGTTCCAAGTAATTCTTTTACTTCATTTGTAGGGGGCAAACCGTATGAATCAAAATAATAGTTCTCAGCCTCCGGGCGATCAAAATAATAGTTTTGCTGATGATTTGTAACGCCTGCTGACCAATGTACACCTTTTTCATTTGACGTATGAAGATTTGTTATGAAATTTACAGTTATTGATGGAACTTTGTTCCGGGAACTGAAGGTTCCTGTTGGCCTATTTTTTAGGAATTGTAATTCGTTTCTCATTAGAACATGAAAATTCTTTATTCCTAATTGATTTGCGATTTTCTTTAGGTCGAAATTCGTTGTTGTCTGTGTTCCATATAATTTCAAAAACTCATTTATGTTGCTCATTTTATAATAAAAAAAATTCTTAAGGGAGCCCCTAGAAGATAGGGGTGGGGGGGTATTGATTTAAAACTGTTCTCTAATGATGTCTTTCCTTACTACTTAGTCAGAAGGGGTATTGATTTAAAACATTTTTATAATGATGACTTTCCTTACTACTTAGTCAGAAGGGGGGGTATTGATTTAAAACTGGTCTCTAATGATGTCTTTCTTTACTACTTATTCAATTTTGAAATGATTTAATTTAATCTAAATTTAAACGTTACATTGTTGCATTGTGTTAGTGTTTCGCACATATTTTATCAATAGTAATTCATTACTTATCAATATGTGAAAATTCTTTTTTTCCCAATTGCTTAGCAATCTCATTTAAATCGAAATTTAATGTGGTTTTGTTTGCCGTATATTTTTAGAATGTCTCTAATGTTTCTCATTTTAAATGGAATAAAATCTATTTCAGAACTTTCTCAAAAGAATTAGCGTGTAGCAGCTGCTAAAATTGTTTCAGCTGATAGGGGTGAAGGAAATCACAGACAATAGCGCATAATGCGAGTTGTGAAATCTCATTCACACTATGAGAACAAAAGAACAAATACAATCTAAACACAATAGACATATGAGAGAGAAGAGAAATGAATGAGCATTTCTCTTCATTTTGGGTTTCCATAACAATCATTCATGCGACATTGCTTGAATGGAAAAATACACCAACTGTCGCGCCGATGTCAGAAAGTTTGTCGATAAAGCTGTCGACATGGTGCGACAGTTGGTGTATTTTTCCATTTGCGTTCAAGGTCATTCTATTAAAAGCATATGGGAATTATTCTCATTGAAGACAAGCAATTGTTTTAAAGAATGCATGTCATTGTTAATACAATATTCCTGTAACAGACAGGATCGAGAGAGAGAGAGAAAGAAAGAAAGAAGTCACGCTGCTCCGTAAAAGTTTAATTGAGATAACGAAGGATATATTCTTGCGGTTCCTTCCACTTTTGTTTCTTCCATTTCTGAAGTTCCTTCCATTTTTGTTCCTTCCATTTCTGAAGTTCCTTCCACTTTTGTTTCATCCATTTTTAAAGAAATATTTTTAGTCACATGATATATTTTAAAATCCTGAAAAATGGATTTAAAAGACGTTTTTAAAAATACTAATTTTCGGTGTCCTAGAACGGTCATGATTTAAGCAATGAAAATCGAACCGAAGGTTCTAGGGCTTCGCCCGATTGTAATTCTCAAATTTGAGATTCTCAACTTTTATAATTTTTAGTGTCCTAGAACGGTCATGATTTAAGCAATGAAAAATGTCATAATCACAAATTTGAGATTCTTAACTTTTATGATTTTCGGTGTCCTGGAACGGTCATGATTTTGGGGGTGAAAATCGAACCGAAGGTTCTAGGGCTTCGCCCGATTGTAATTCTCAAATTTGAGATTTTGAAAAATTTGAAAAATTGGGTATTTTTAAAAACACCCAAATCGGAGCGAAGCTCCTCTGGCTTTAGCCGATTTATGAATTTAGGTCTTCATAACCTGAAAAAGGGTTCAAATTCATGAATTTATGTTGTTTTTAAAAATACCATTTTTTGAAAAAATGGTACTTTTTGAATAGACTAAATTCATGAATTTAGGTCTTAAAAACCTGAAAAAGGGACTAAATTCATGAATTTATGTCGTTTTTAAAAGTACTAATTTTTTGATTTTATGGTGTCCTGGAACGGTCTTTTGCCCATTACTAACTGATTGTTAAAATCTAAATTAAGTACCGGTGCTGTGATATTCTTACCCCTCTAATTGCTGGTCGGAAAATGTAAATCAGAAAACTAGAATTATTGATTTCCCTCTCGGAAAATGAGAGGCACATATATTCATCAAGAAGACACAGTTAAAATCTTTAAATCAATTCAAACCTTGACGGAGATGTAATTACAATCGCAATAATATCTCCTAGAAGCCACAAGTCTCGATATCACATCATCTTCAGTTCAAATCGTGGTAGAGATGGTAGGCGAAAGCACTGGTGGAGGGAATAAAAGGGTAACACCTCTATATTACAGCTACAAGCGTGGTCTGTATTCCGGGGAGCAGTAGTGATAGACCTTTGCGTATCTGCCAAGAAAAATAAATGTTGGGAGAACGAATAGTGCAATGCCGGCAATCATCTAGAGTAATTGAAGTGCAATTGAAGAAAAACGGATTAATTTGTAATTACATCTCATGAGCAATTGACGCAAAGCTAAGTGCGGTATGTAGTATACTTACTTCAGCGCCTCTAACCGCAGTCATGCCAACGCATGTCCATAACGTTCTATTGTTTTCGAATTCTATTCAACTGAAAGTCCGTTCTCATCCTTTATTATGGGGACAAAGACATACATTCAGTCCTGTTTCACTAGTCAGTGTCCAGACAATAGCAACTTAACCCTCGCCGTGAATTTTATGCGATTCGGAGCAGTAGCCCTCACCGCACTGGAAGGGAGGAGCTTTCATCGCCACCCGCCACCTCCTGGCGAATTTTTTGAACATCTTTTAAACCAAGCAAGCTATGACTACCAGATTTCTATTAGTTTACTTTCTACGTATTATGCAACTTTTGACAGATGGATAATAAATTTGTCATAAAAATTTTGGTGTGAGAGCTATTTTAAAATTTGAGTGTTTGGAATATTTTGACTGATTATTCACTTCTAATATATGTTGCGACATCAATTCTTGATGAAATAAGTTGAGATCACATAAGGGATTCTTCCTATTAATAGAATAGAAATGTGTTTATATTCGTTGAATGAAAATCATACAAAGCATTCATAAGTACATATATTGTAAGTCACTTTTAAGGCATTACAAGAATAGGGCCTACACCATTCAAATGTACATAAGATAAAGTCACATGGTTACCATAAGTAACATAAGTCAAAACAACTCTAAAATCCATTTCTAAGTGAGCAGACATTGTGTACTATACATGTACAATACGTTAATAATGCAAAGAGGACTAAGAAATCCTCACTCTGTCATTATACTGGAAGCAAAACCATGGGAAAAATGATTGGAAACGCCGGGAAGTTGAACAACTTGGCAGACAAAATTGACCACTGCGTGGTAACCGGGATGGAACTAAAAGATGCAGAGGGTGACAAGATGAGCTATCACAAACCTTTAGAAAATTCAAACCAGCTCTGCGAATGCGGTCAGACATTAGAGGAAAACTTGCACAATTACACTCCTTCCCGCAAATTACTCTGCCACTCCTTCCCGCAATTAAAAAAATACACACTTTCGAGCGAGTGCAGAAGAAGAACTTATGCAGATTAATGCAAAAATCAGATAATAAAATGGCCTTGATATACGTCAGCAGATTTCCACCAGCCCGACCACGACAGAGGTAAGTAACACAGCTCACCACAGCTCCGTACAGTGACAATTCGTAAAAATCGAAGATGGAAGAATACACGCTATTCCACAAAGAATAAGAAGATTTGGATGACTGAGATCGATGACCGAAGTTACCAGGATCACAACGATGTAAAAATTTCCAGTGGAAACTGCTCACGTCACTAATAAATAACAAGTAAGCGCGGTACACTATGGATGCACCAGCGTCAGCGCACGTATACAGCCAGCGTGTTGTGCAGCGTAATCTAGAGATGTCTACAAACGCAAAATCTTTAAATTTGAAATTAGCTGTTTATTATGTATGCATGTTTGAAATTTGAAATTCAAATTTCAAACATGATTTTTTATTATATGTGTGCTTTTTAGTTTTGTATCTGATCAGCAATTATTGAAATTTTTCAGAATCATACTGTAGGGCTATTAATTTTCACGGGGTATTAAATTTCGCGGATTTCGCGGTTTGATGACAACCGCGAAATTAAATACCCCGCGAAAAAATGAGGTTAAAAATTCTTTCGAGATTTTAATGATAAATGTACTTGACGAGTGAGAATCACTTCATCATTTATCGCTTCCGTCAAGTAAGGGTCAGCTGTCTCTTCTGGATTCGGTAAATCTGAATAATTTTCTGGTGGCTTCTTTTCTGGAATTCGAATTACTTATTGGTCCATTCTGCTACGGTGAAATAATGCAGGTACGAGTTAGTGAATCATCCCATTGAACTTGTCATTGATGTCTGGCTACAATGTATGAGTAAATTGTGCGATATCTCATTGGTTACAAGTTAAACAGTAAGGGAACACAGTGGAGAACGCTGATTGGACGTATAACTTTTTCATTACCTTTCTCACACACACTGCTGTGTTTATGTTTTATTGTCTTTTGCGAGAGCAGTCTGACAATTGTGTGTAAGTAACCATGGACAACTAGAAGGAGAAGGACTGTTCACTGAATCATTCAGAGCGCCAGATCTGCCATTTGTAAGCCATGCAAGCGCATTACCTCAACGGGAGAACATGCAAAATTTGCACATACATGCTTCTAGCTTTTGAGCTACTAACCCGATTTACTTGATATTTGAAATACTGATGATTCAGGGCGTGAGCATCATTTCATCCATTCATGTCATCTAAACATTCTCAATACAAAAGAGTTATTCAGTGTGCGAAATTAGTAAGACGATAAAAATTGACAAAATTCCTCGATTTTTGTCGTCTAACTAATTTTCGCACGCTGACTAATTTTTTTCGTATTGAGAATGTTTAGATGACATGAATAGATGAAATGATGCTCACGCCCTGAATCATCAGTATTTCAAATATCAAGTAAATCGGGTTAGTAGTTCAAAAGCCAGACGCATTTATGTGCAATTCTTGCATTTTCTCCCGTTGAGATAATACGTTTGCATGGCCTACAAATGGCAGATCTGGCTCTCTGAATGATTCAGTGAATTGTAACCAATTAACCGCGAAATTTAATACCGCGCGAAATCGGAAAATCGACCAAACCGCGAAATATAATACGGTGAAATAATGCAGGTACGAGTTAGTGAATCATCCCATTGAACTTGTCATTGATGTCTGGCTACAATGTATGAGTAAATTGTGCGATATCTCATTGGTTACAAGTTAAACAGTACGCAAAATTAAATAGCCTTACAGTATTGTTTTTAGCCTCAATGTCTCGATAAACTCACCGAATTGGGTTGTTTCTTCACCTGCAGAAACCAAATAATAAAATGTGCGATTTTAGCGGTATTTAAGCTGAACTAAAAGTTTGAATTATTTGATCTTTGACCTCATCTAATACAATGATGCAATCTCAGAGCGATTAATAATCATCGCGTAATGAACCACCTTAACCAGATTTTTCGATTAGTGTATTTTGTTGTTTCCATTTCAAATAGTGATCTAATGAAAATTTGTTAAAGATTGACGCTTTTCTTTACCTTTGACCTTCACCTCAGCCCATGGATGACCTTAGAAATTAAACTGATGCTGTTTTTCTGAATCCCCATTCAATGCCTATTCGATTGATGGGTGGTTTGGAAAAATTGGTGCAATAGCTTGGGAGATCAGCAGGGAGCGGAAATTCGCTCCCCCCCCCGAAGTGGGGCTAGTTCGAAAAAACACCCCAGTGCGGAGAGAGTTAATGAATGGCGATAAGGAAAGTACATAGATCTTGTCAGCCTATTAGCATGTAACTGTCAGCAAAAAGTATAAGCTCTAGTTTCACCTTGTTAAAATTTAGCTGACACTCACTCCATAATTAATAAAGGTTTTGATTGGAACACAGCGGTCTGGATTTGTTCTTGTTGATGGAATCAATGCATTTTTCATCATCACCATTCATTAAGATGTTATTGTGTGGCCACTGACTGGTGATGAGAGGTGCACGCTTTCTTTGTTTCCAGTGTTTGTCCATTCTTTTCTGACTCATGATGAATCGAAAAGTGTTAGCAATAAAGTAACACGTGTAAGCACACCTTTCATTTTTGGAGATGAAGATATGCACAATTTACAAATGCCTAGGTATACTAGAATTTTCACAACTATATTGCTCTCATGAGCGTAGTTGTCAGACTTTTAAATTGAAATACGAGACATTTAGCAGATACAATCATTATAAACAATAACTGAAAATAACGATACAGCAGCAGGGAATCACATCATCAAGCATACGAAGACAACGCCTTAAAGTTTCTCATCTTCGATTTAAGAAATTGCGAAGTAATCATCACTTATTAAAAGAAGAAATTCTTTACTTTCAGAGTACTGTCAAATTGAATCTGATATGTAAGTCGATATCGACTAGTTTCGAATGAAATGAAAATTATTTTGCTATCAATGAACTTCTCAAGTTGTTAATAAAATAAAACCACAATGAAAGTTAATAAGTTTATTTCCCGAGCTTTCGGTCACATACAGTGAGCATAATCATGGGAAATAAACTCATTATATTAATAGCATCATTAATTCCCATGATTATGCTCACTGTATGTGACCGAAAGCTCGGGAAATAAACTTATTTACTTTCATTGTGGTTTTATTTTATTATCTGCATCGGGTGCTAGTACCTTTGAACAACAATTCTCAAGTTGTATACGAAATATCCAGGTGTGAGAAACATTCTCTCAGTACATCGTGACTTTAGTTTGATTCCTATACAAAATGTGATGTTCGACGTGTATCAAAATGAAAGATGACATCGACGAATGGGTGACTCATTCACATTGGAATGCATCTTTTACTGAATGATGATTAAAACGGAATCACTTCTGAGCATTCATGTTTTGCAACATGATAGTTTTCTATTCATTGAAATACATTTTCGAACTTCAAACTCGTTATGACTAATGGCAGGACATAGAGCGTCATAGAGTGAGCTTCGCAAAAGGATAAGTGCAATACACAAATGGGCCGGGTGGGAATTCTAGTTGGTCATTAGGAGGGGTGGGTCTGCGCAGGGTAACGACTGATGGTGTCAGACAGTTCCTCTTGTCATCCCTGTTTCTGTTTCCTTTAGTACATAGAAAAAGTATATTAGGTAGAGTAGCAACTCAGTATTAATTAAATCCCCAAGGTGTATATAGTTTCGATTTTATTAAATGAACTCGAGGTGAACACAATTGGGTATTGATATAAAATGTGAGATATGCAAATTTTACACTTTTGGAGAATTCTGCACGGATTTGACTGATCATGGTAGCAATACAGATGAAATAATAGCATTTTACAGATGCTCCGTGTCATGACAGCCTTGGAGAGGTGATGTTTGTTAAATGAGCAGTTAGAAGGTTGCTATCACTTTAATGCTCAGCCTAACCTTGATCGAAAATGGAATTAGGAACTTGAAATTTCAAGCAATAAGCACAATGAGATCGTTTACATCCGCAACTGCCTGTGCGCTGGTCGTGCTTGGTGAACGCTCTGTCTCGTCTCTTGCTTCTGTGTCGATTTCATTGGAATATATGGTGTTATATTCGTCGCTCCGTCTTTAAATTTATATCGTCGGCATCCTCGTGATTTGAGTGTTCCTTGTGGCTGGTCAGTTTCTTTATCCATTGAGTGGTTCCTGCTGATTTGGGATCTTTTCGTCGTCCGAAGACACAATTGACTGAGTATTGTTCAGTCTTGCAATTTGTTATATCCGCGGCTGAATCTCATCTCGCTTCGTGCCTGCTGTGCACTGGTTTTCTGTTTAACCGGATTATCAAGGTGTTGTTGACAGTTCGGCTCTACATCTACGGTGGCCGTGTGGATAACGCTGCTGACTTTCTGTTGGAAGTTCCAGGTTCGATACTTAGTGAACAGTTTTGCGATTTTTGACTGCGGTGACAATGTCTCAGCCAAACATAGCTTTGCTTTCCGATGAAGAATTACAGAGACGGAAAAACTCTATTAACAAGCAAGAATTGATAAATGCCCTTCTCCAAATCAGAAAAGAAAAGCTTGATACAGACAGCATTGTGGGTAGACTGGAAGAGAAGCTGAATGATATTCTTAATCCTCTTCTTTGCTCGTTCAATGAGTTAAAAGAAAGTCATCTAAACCTCCAAACAGCTCATGCGAAGCTTCAGCTTCAGGTCTTTGAGCTAGAGACAAATGCGAAATTTCAAATGGAAGATATGTTGCGAGAGATTCATCAGCGACGAGTTCGGGAACCTAACCTGATAATTAGTGGCGTACCCGAAAAAGACTCTGGATCTGTTGTTGAGAGAAAGGCTTACGATGAGCAGGAAGTTCACACAATTCTTCGATTTATCGGTGTTAGGGGAGAATTAATGGATGGTGCAGAAAGGATTGGGAGAAAGCAGTCCAGCAAACCTCGACTGATGCGAATCAAGGTCAAAGACATTTCCACCAAGATCAGCATTCTACGAAATTCGAGGTCTCTGAAGAACACTCCCAACTTCCGATCGGTCTTCATAAATCATGATTTCACCCCTTTACAGCAGCAACAACATAGACTGCTACGAAAAGAATTGAAGGATAGGCAAGACAAAGGAGAAGATGTTATCATCAAGCAAGGAAGGATTGTTATGAGAGAGCAGATATCGAACCAAGTGGGTTTTCAAACCGGTTTTTAACATCAAGATTTTCTGGTATTTGTTATCCCTCAGTTTTACTTTTGAATGCCCGATCAATAGTCAAGAAGTTGGACGAATTGACGATTTTGGCGTCAGTCAAGAAACCAAGCTTGATATGTGTTACTGAATCATGGCTCCATGATGGAATTGACGATGAACTAATGCATATAAATAATTATGATCTTCATAGAGTGGATCGTCGTGAGCGTTCTGGAGGAGGTGTGTGTATTTGGGTACACAGTAGCTACAACGCCGAAACTGTGTCATCAGTCTTTGGTTCTCCTGAGTGCATGGAATGTATTACTCTAAATTTGAACACTCTTGGCATGATTGTGCTGCTAGTGTATATTCCACCTGGTTTATGCTCGTTACAACATCGAATAATTCGAGACTACATAATTTCTCACATTGATTTCTTTAATAATAAGTTCACTGACCTGAAGTTTGCGATCTGTGGTGATTTCAACGATTTTGACACTTCCTTTGTGCATTTCCAGTTGGCTTGCGTTAATAAGGTCACCTTACCTAGTCGGAATACTTCCTTTTTGGACCAATTATGGATATCTGAAAACCTGTGTGATTTCTATGGGGAGGACGCCGAGATTGGCCCTCCATTAAAATCTTCCGATCATAAAAGTGTCCTTTTGCGCCCCAATTACTGTAAAGATCTTGATTCTGCTGTGCTTTGTAAGGTTTTCGATTACAGACAGTCAAATATGTCTCATTTCTTACTACGCCTTCAAAGATCTGATTTTTCTGCTGTCCTCATTGAAGATGATATCGATTCAAAATGTGGAGTGTTCTATGAGCTATTCCAAGAGGCTATGGCTTTCATCCCAGTTAGATATGTTTTGCTGCGTGAGAGTGACAAGCCTTGGTTGACGCCTATGTTGAAATTGCTTATTGAAGATCGATGGCGCGCTTATCGCGAAAATAATTGGCCTGTATTCGAGCACTTGAAAATCAAAGTTAAGCAAGAGATCGTCAAAGCGAAGAAGATATGGAGCAATAAAATTATCAAGGAAGGTAATAATGTTTGGACTATTGTGAAAGAAATCACTGGCAATCAAAAGAACAAGAGGAAAACCAGAAGCAGGAACTCCGATACGTCTGAATTCTTAACGAAATTGACTGACTCTTTCAACACGTTTTTCAATCATGACGACGATGTTCCCCTCCAGCTTCAACAAATAGACAGCAACCAAACGCTCGATGTGATAGTAACGCCAGATGAAGTTTTCGAACAATTGACGAGATTGAAAGTTGGGAAATCTTTCGGGTGCGACGGTATACCGAATCGTTTATTAAGAGAAAGTGCCCATGTGATTTGTGAACCGCTATGTCATATATTTCAATTCTCCATTGACCACAAAATTTTTCCTACAGTATGGAAGACTGCTCATGTTGTTCCGGTGCCTAAAGTAAAGAATGCAAACACTGATGAATTCCGTCCAATCTCCATCTTGCCCTCCATCTCAAAGATTTTTGAGAAGCTGATGCTATCGCGATTCAAGAATGAATTCGTTAAGTTATATGGGCCTCATCAACACGCCTATCGACCACTCGGTTCCACCACTAGTGCGCTGATTGACATCCACAGCTCAATTGCCGAATACCTTGAAGACGACAATACGGAATCTGTGCGAGTTACGTGTATTGACCTAAGCAAGGCATTTGATAAAATCCAACACAATCGACTAATTAATGCCCTGCAGAGTGGAGGTCTCAATCTAGGAATGCTACTATGGTTAAAATCCTATTTATGCAATAGGCAACAAATGGTGAGGTACAACGGATGTCTCGGTTCTTCAATGGAAGTTGTTTCTGGAGTTCCTCAGGGATCACTCCTCGGTCCTTTTCTCTGTGCAGCTTTTCTAGGATCCATCTCCATCGTGTCGCCCAACGTAAGACTCATCAAATACGCTGATGATATGACGCTTGTTGAATGCCTGTCAAAGGGATCCATCAATCCATTCTTCCTTGACAATATTGTTGGTCAACTCAGGAATCTAAACCTAGTGCTCAATCGCAACAAGTCAAAACAAACAGTGATACTCCGTTCGAATAATGCTCGTGTTTCGTTATATGACGATATTGATTACACTGACGAGTTGTACATTCTTGGTGTTACTTTGCATAATTCTCTCTCTTGGGACCAACATTTTTCTAATGTGTGTCTCTCAGCATCTCGAAGACTCTATGCTATCAGGTGTCTAAAGAATGTCTTGTCCCCCCGTCAGTTGACGGAAGTTTACACTATGTATGTTCAATCAATTTTACTTTATGCTGGTCCTTTATTTTGTAATCTTTCATATCGTTCTGTAAAAAGCATAAATAGCATTGAAAAAAGGGCACATAGAATCATGTGCAACTTTGACTGCGATTGTAATCGTATGCCGTCTGTTGAAAGTCGTCGGATTGAGCAATCAATCAAATTTTTGAGGAAGTGTGAGGATATTGTTCATCCTTTAAACTATTGCACGCCACGTCGTCTTCCATACACGAACCACTTTTGTCTTCCGAAATCCAAGACGACTAGACACAAGAACACATTTTTCCCATGGGCATGTGAAATGCTTAATAGAATTGAATATTATCGACCCCTGTAAAGTGAATGTCATATCTGGTATTATTAACTGCCACATTTGTAATTTTCTTAAATATTGGTTTTTTTTCTTTGAAACCTGCTATTCTTGTGTATGACTTTTATTTTATTGTGAATTATAAGTGAATTGACTGATTTTCAATTTCTGTGAAATATAAACATTATTCTCTCTCTCTCTCTCTCTCTCTCTCTTCTTAATAAGAATATTTTCTCTGCGTGATCATATCATACGCTACCTGCCACTGTAAGAGCAAAATATCAATAGTCATAATTAACTTTAAAAGATGCAAAAGATGCAACCTTAGTGAATCATAAATCATACAGATGAAAATGGAATTAGGAACTTGAAATTTCAAGCAATAAGCACAATGAGATCTCAAATTTTTTATGAAGACATGCATCATAATACGGTTCATGAATCAGTATAGTTGATAAATAGCTAACGTTCCGCTTAATTTAGATAATTGCTAGTAAATGCACATCCCTTTTGATATCCACTTCATTCTTCTTATACAGATTGTTTCATAAAAAATGGATCACCCTTAAACATCGCCTTAACTTCAACTTTGTCGAACTCCGCCAAACTTGAACGAATTTCTCTGAAATTTGGAAGATATGTCAGTTGTGCTTACTAATATCATTGTTGGAATTTTCAAGCATGAATATTGAGTTGTTTTTCTGTTATAGATAAAAAAGTGGTAGATAATTTGATCTTCATTTAGCAATGTTACACAAAATCATACCTCACTCTTATAAAATCACATTTGTTTCCTTTGTTATGTAATATGCTGTTCTACAAGCCAAAAGCTATCAAGCAAAACAAAAATAAAGAAAATCGGTCAATCAGAGCCAGTATAGCACCATTATTCATCAACAATAATGTAACTGCTCCATGTGATTAACTGGACTTCATATTCCATAGCTTCCTGACTTCGTTGCGGTGGTGTTGGCAGCACTCCTGATTGCTTTCAGATAGAAATCTATCTCTTGCCGGTTGAAAACAATACAAAGCACAAATGAACAATAACGAGATCGCATTCACAAAGGGCAAAGTACGTGTCAGCCTTGCTAGAACTAGGCTTTTCTTTGCGAGCTACAAGCAAGCGACTAAATGTCCCTTACACAAATCGGCCGTCACAAGGCAAATCCACGTATTTTGAAAAACTATGTTTTGAGAAATCATTGTCTAAACATTGTTAAATATCTACACCAACACTGTTTCAAAATACGTGCCTTTGGCTTGTTGAAGTCCAACGAAAATTTCTATGTCATTAGCATTTTTTAAAATACGTGGTTTTGCCTTGTTGATGTCGAAAAATTTTCAGTATATTCTAAAATACGTGGTTTTGGCTTGTTGATGATGAGACGAAAATTTCTATTTCGATAGCTTTCTTAAAATGCGTGATTTTGGCTTGTTGATGTTGAATACTTTTAGTAGTCTATAAAATTCTCAGACCACGGGCCCTATGCTACAACAATTCCTAAGATCTTTTTCCTATGATCTTTACGTAGAGGTTCAATGGGGGAAATCCTAGTTGGTATGCTTGAACGATTCCTAGCGTTCACCTAAGTTAGGTGAAATCCCCCAAGTTAGTTTGACCATGGTTTGACTGGCACTTCGTGTGGATTCAGATTGTGTTATTTTTCGCACGATAGCAACAATAGCAAAACTGCCGGCATTGACCGAGTTGATTGGCAGGTGAGAAATCAGTTTTAGGAAAATTTGTAAGATATCGAAAAAGTGAAACTGAAGTTGTATTTATCACTTCATAACCATCAAAACAAAGTTTTGTCTCTCGAAATCGCACCAGTAATTCCGAAGTTATGTCGAATAATTCGTTTAGCCTCAAAGTTCAACTGTCTTAATTACACCATTAATGAATGGCTCGATTGTTGAGACAAAGTCGCTGAAACACTATATTGGCAATATCTCAGCTAGTACTGCACCAAATTCAACAAAAGAAACTGCGATTTTATCCTCATCACGTGATTAAGAGAATGGTGCTAAAAGATATAGAACAGTTGTAAGGATTTTCGCTGACAATCAAATACGAGATCTCAATGAAAATTTCGACGGCAGTACGGCGTACAACATCCAATCAGCAGAGTCAAGTCAAGTCAAGCAGAGCACAAGTCATGTAGTCTAATTACTAGGCATTGTTCATCATTGTATACCATGTATATAAGACTGATATCTTTGATAATGCCCAGAAATTCATTAACGGCCCGGAAAATTCATGGCCTGGAAATGAAACCATAGAAATATTTCGCAACATGGCATACAATGATTATGACATCTACATTTTTCGGGCTGTCAATGGCAAATTGTCGGGCCGCTAACGCGGCCCTCTAATTTGCCATTGACGCCCTCAAAACATAGCTGTCATCATATCATTCACACACGCATGCGATATTCCACAGCATGCCGATGCGTGGGAAGAATGATATGAAAACATAGCAATCGCCTCGATATCTTTGCTCAGAGAATTTTTCAAATTACTATGGTTTTGATGTCAATTTAGAGAAATCATGAGAATTGCATGCATAGAAATTGCCGTGTCTCTTAAATACGTGGTTCTGCCTTGTTGAATTGATAGTTTTTAAAATACGTGGATCTGCCTTGTTGCGGATAACGATATTATAGATATCTTTCAAATACGTGGTTTTGGCTTGAGGAATGTATTATAATAATGTTCTCCAGAGAAAAAGCAAAAATTAGCCCAAGATACTCTTTTATGATCAAGTCTAGAAGATTAACTATTAAAGTATGAGTCATTTCATACCTACAGATCAAAAATATATATTCCAAACTTCATGTATTTGTATTCATGTATTTTAAAATACGTGGATTTGCCTTGTGACGGCCGAAATGTGCATCGATGGCATAATGATGATTTTCGACTCTGTCGTTAAGAGGGCTCTGGCCGTCCACGCAAAACATCCAAACGTAGAGACCGCCTAATTTTGAGATTTGTTAAAGTTGATCCAAGTCTCTCGTTAACTGAGATGGCTGCACTAGTCTCGTCTATTTCTAAGTCCACTATTCGTAGAAGACTTATTGAGTCGAATTTCAAGACCTGTAAGAGGCCCTCTCAGATCGAATTATCAGATCAGCATACAAAAAGACGTCTCAGATGGGCAATGAGTCATTTTCACTGGCGAAATCAATGGAATCGGGTTGTCTGGTCTGATGAGGCATCAGTCCGTCTGAAGGATAGTGATGGTCGATTGAGATTATGGATAAAATCTGATCAGGAAATTCCGAGACATTTACATCGTCCCCGGGTACAAGGTGGTGCGACTCTACTGATTTAGGCTGGCATTTGGACCAATGGCCGCTCTGAACTTCACATACAGCAGGGAACCATGAATTCTGAACGCTATGTGAATGTTTTACGAATGAACATTGGCCAAATGACAGATCAACTTGGTGATCCATCGACTTGGTTATTTATGGATGATAATGCTACGTGTCACAGGAGTAGTAGAGTCAATTTATGCAAGTCTCAATTATGGCTTAGGACATTATCTTGGCCAGCTCGTTCTCCTGATCTGAATCCCATAGAAAATGTATGGAGTATTCTAAAACGCAGCGTTCGTCGTTCACTGCTACCTACAGATGGCGTATCACAACTTACGTCACTGTTAAAAAGAGAGTGGAGAAAGCTAGATCAGTCAAAAATCAACGATATCATCGAATCAATGCCTAGACGAATTGGTAATGTCATTGACAATAAGGGTAGGACCACAAAATATTAGCTTCTTAAGAACCGTTACTGTATCATATCTTATCAGATTATATAAGGACATTTAAATATATTAGGGACATGTAATAACATGAAAAATGCTTTCTGCATCATACTTATGTTTTATTTAGTCAAATTTTAGGCTGATCCGCTTTTTATGAAACGGACTGTATGTTTGGTTCACAGGAGTATAAGCACAGGAATTATTTTCAAAAATTTAGCTTTTTAAAAAGTGATGGAAATATTCTTTTAAACCGCAGGAGCGTTGTCTCCGCAAAAAACTTCATATTTTGATATAAAATTTTCACTGTATACAGATGCTTTTTTGAGTCGACATTCTACCTACTATATACATACATACTATGAGTATTAGTAGGAGGTCCAACCAGGTGTCTTGAAGTCTTCCTCGTGGTTTGCTTCCCTCTATCAAGCCACGCCTGGAAATCTTCAATTCATCGCATCTTTTTTTGATCACATGTTCTAACCATTATAGTTGTAGTCGAATAATCACTATGGTTAATGGAAAATGCTTTTTTGTTAACTGTGCGTATTCTTACGAGTAACACGATTTTGTATTTGGCATGTTTAGTGAACAATGAATGATAAGGACTGCCGCGCAGCAATGCACTTTATGTCCATGAATTTTCCGCTTGATTGGTTCTGACAGAGGCCATATTTTACAGCCATATAATAACACACTGAGGTCGAGGCTGTCGAAAGCCTCGAGTCATAGAATCAATGTCATCTGCATAGGCTAGATATGTAATCGTCATTCCTTGGACTTAAATACAATCATTGCTGTTTTTGATTCTTTGTTCGTTGTTAATGCTCTGCAGAAACAGTTTGCAGAGCATTGCACTCAACAACCATCCCTGTTGTAGTCCTCTACGTGATGTAAAACTGTTAGACAGACATGAGTAAGTTTGACAAAGCACTTTGAGTCTTAGCTTGATGAGACAAAACAACATTATCTTTGTGAAATCGAATTCATTCGTGCGAGATATTTCAAAATCACCACCGGTGTTCGTCGTCAGGCAAATGAAAAGAGAGACATTAGCAGATGATAGCAGTTCACAGGGACATGTGCATGTGGACACTAAGGACCAAACTACTAACATAATACTAACCACAAGATGATAGTAAATCGTAATAAAATGTAGCAAGAAAGCCAGAGATGTGCGTTCAAACAAAGTAAGAACGCCAGAAACATAGAAAAACTCCATGTATGTTTAACTCGATTAGATGAATTCAAACGACGTGACCATAAAGCCTCTTTCACAATGCGCTTTCTCCACCTTGACTCCCGATCAATCACAGTAATGCTGTTCGTGTTAATCTGACGACTGGAGAAGACGGAGTGTTGAGCCAGTTCGGAGCGGGAAACATCCTGTTATCATCAGTTCCAATGTCAATCAACGACTGTTGTCATCAATGTCAATGTCTCTTTCCACTTGGTTGACGATGGACACCGGTGGTGTTTCAAAGATCTCGCACGAATAAATTCAATTTGACAAAAATACTGTTGTGATGGGATTCTCCAATGGAAAACAAAATATGAAGCCTGTTATTAGATATTAAAACATCAATCAAGCCGAGACATAGAATTTTGTGGTTGACAAAATCAAATGTCCTCTCAAAATCGATGAAAATGTGCCATATTGCATGGTCAATGGTACTGTCATAGAGTAGGTACTGTGTTCTTTCTTGAAACCGATTTGTTCCTTTTCGATAACATAGTGAAGTAATATAGGTTGCAAAATCTTCAATAGCATAATGATTGGATGAGTTATTAAAGACATAGTTCGATATTTTGAAGTCTAGTTGGTTGTCCTTCTTGTGCATGGGAGCTACAATTGACTGACCACCGCTTATTGCAGACTCGCTTTCCCAGATTTGCAAACAGAGTTTGTGGTAGGTTAAAATCGCTGAGGTTGGTAGAGGAGATCGTTTGTATTACGAAAATCCCAGGTGATTTACATTATATCGTTTCATGATATAAGCACCAGTTTAGCTTTTTCAATTGAAGGAAGAGGAATGTATACGGACACTTTAAGAATCAACGCTAACGGAAGTGTACAACTTCTCATGAGCTTTAGTTCCAATAAATTGTTGATGCCGTTTTGTAAACCTACGTTCT
This sequence comes from Prostheceraeus crozeri, assembly GCA_907163375.1. Lineage (NCBI taxonomy): Eukaryota > Metazoa > Platyhelminthes > Polycladida > Euryleptidae > Prostheceraeus > Prostheceraeus crozeri. Next base: position 47,575 of record CAJQUW010013497.1, read on the forward strand.
ACACCAAGTCATTTGTCAGATTTTCGTCCGAAACGTGATTTCTTCTGTACACCTCTCACCAAATACCACTCTTTTGTATTTTGGTTTATCAATAATGCATTATTATTATTATTAATATTCTTTCCATCTATTGCGAACTCCGATTTGATCAATATGAACCTCTCTGTTTGGACAATTAATCTATAGACAAGCTCTGTCTCTAGGTTTCGTGAGATAAGCGATAGTTTCACATGCCCTTTCGATTTATTTCGTTTACTATCTCTGTCGATTTCCCTACATTGCTTTCTAATCCATTTTCCTTGTCTTTTCTCAGTTGCCTTTACGTTTCTATATTCACTTTGTTTCTTAATGCTGTGCTTTTGCTTTGCCTTGCTTCATGCCTGTTGATGGTGAAGTCAATTATAGTGTTTGATATCCAAGGGTGTTTTCTGTACCGGTATTTTATCTTCTCTATTACTTGTTTGCCGTTTTGATGATGGTGTCACGCATTTGCATTTATGCTCTGTTGAAGTCGGGCCCTTTCTCTAACGTTTTCTCCAGAGCATTCTTGATGACTGCTTCATTTTGTATGCTTTCTGTATCAAACTGTGGGGATTTTTTCGTCCTTTTCAGACTTGGTGTACCAGAATTTTTTGTTCGTATTCACGGCCCTTAGTCGAGCTGGGTATTCCTGGCTATACTCCGCCTAGCGACATATAAGTTACATGGCTTCTCCAAGATGTTGACATCAGAGTGCATTCAATCTGGTAACATGCAAATCCGTCAAAAGAGTATCAAGTGCCAGCTCTTTACCATTTATACTTGAATTCTGTATTATATGCCTATAGACATTTCTTCTCCATGAAGTGTACTAAATTTTATGAGCGGATAGCATAATAATAGGCATACACTTAGCATTTAGCGAAATGCATAATCCTCATTCAACCGAAACATTTCTCCAGTATCGACGAATAAAAGGGACCCAATCATATTTGCAGATATGGAACGATTGAAATAATATTACTACACTAAACCGCTGGATACGAAAATTACATACAAACATATACCAAAATCACATACAATTTGAAACTAACATCTGATACGAGATTCTCGTATGTTTACAGAGATCTGGTATGTTTTTCATACGAAACCTCACTTACTTTCGTATGTGATTGGTATGTAGCGAAACGGGCCATCCTATCTGTGATTGGCTATTTTACGGTGAAATACGAGTTGTTGGTATGTTTTACATACGAGACCCGATGCAAATTCGTCCTCATTGGTATGTGTTTAGTATGAAGAGTGTTAAGTCACATGGCAAAAAATAAGTTATATTACATACTACTGTCAAATAGCATTTTTCCAGTAATACCAGTCGTGAATATTTCTTTGTGAAAGTGTGGAATTTAACTAGATTGGAATTATTGTCAAAGTAACGCCGCATGTCATCGTTGCTACTGGTCTTATGGCATTCACAAGCCTCATAATTAGCTCAATTCCATGAACTAAGTTGATGAGCATCATTTAAATAATACCATAACTAACTTCGTCCGGAACTGTGCCTCCAAAAGGACTTTATTTACAATTGCAAACTATTAGTTAAGAAGTAACTTTCCTTTTCTCATTTCGTTCCATTAGCATTTTATTACATTTATTCTCACTACTGACTTATATATTACTTTTATCTGTATTGATATCGCTTGTAGATCCAACGTATGGCGTGACATTGTGAAAGACATTCAATTCGTGATCTGTAAACTCTACCATTTCGCTGTTTCAGTAGTTCTGCCGTAGTCACTTGAAAAAGAGGCAGCGTGACCAGTGATGAAATTCTTCGTTTTGAATTTTTTGTATAAAGTGGCGATTACCAAAAAAGTATTTCTTTTTATTAAGAGGAAATGGAAATGCGAAAATGCTACGAAAAAGAGCAGTCAATGATGTGTGGTTGCATCATAATTTTCAGTTTGCGATTTCGTAATGACGATAAATTGTGGAATCGCGCTAAGTTTTTGTACGGCAAGTCACTAACTAGCCATAGTCCGCTGTATGATGTCAAGCCATGATGCAATGCAAAATAAATAATCCTTCAGAAATATCTTCTGTTTTCTTTTACATCGCGTTGCTTGTAAATTCTTCTCACATGTTTTATTGATTACGTAGATGTCATGATGTCGCAGCTTATGAACAATCTTCGAATGCATTTGCGATTCTATGATGAAGACTGCAGTGACTATTCCTCGATAGTCCGAGAGCTAGTGACATTTTCTTCCTAAATTCGCGCACGAGCTTCTTGTTATTTTTAATTTGCGCATTGTCACCCAATATCAGTAAAACGGCAATTATTAAGCTGTAGTTCAGACAGAATTAGACAGGTCGTCTCTTCTTCCGTTTGACTAGAAGGGAAGCATTGGAAAATGTAGCGTAAATGAAATGGGACAATCTCCTGACTAGATACCATAGCAATCGAACTATGTGTAGCCAGTTCAACATTGAACACGCCAAATTGTGCAAAGTTTCAGTGATTGTTATCAGCTAGATCACACAGCAAAGAGACACAGACGATTTCAAGTTCTACAGAGAAGTTTCTAAACGGTTTTCGTGCGCCTGCTAACTTTTTTCAATAATGATCGGAGGGTCCAACATTATTGAGAAAACTTTTGCGCAATGATCTGAATTCTTCGAATCTGAAGGAGTCGTGTCGATCGGAGCATTTTGAAGGAATTCAGAGCAATCCGCAAGCGACGCACGACTATTTTTCCTATCTCTGTAAGGTATTAAAAATTTCGTTTTGCCCACTTATTAAGTTCCTGCATGTGCCATTTGTTTGAATCAATTTGCACTTCTAGCAAAGTGATGCGATTAAGCATTCTAATTCTGTGGTAGTTCCAGTCGTCTTGCAACTTATGGAGGGTCAAACGCAGCAAAATTCCATTTGTTTGTGTAGATCCAGGTGTTTCCGAGCTTGGTTCACTCAGTAACGTAATCATGAGCGTCATGATCTGTCCATAGAAATCGGATCTATCGTTCATTTAATCAGTCAATGAGATTTGTCATTTTGATGATTTTGATTCCACTTTTAAGGGAGAAATCTTCCAGAGTAGAAAAAAGATGTGATGTTACTCGTAGCCGCTAGCTTGATCGTTAAATATAATGAAAAAGTCATGAAATAGTTCGAACACAACTACGGTCCAGAGGAATACATTGACCTATTCTTTCGTGATGGAGACAGCAACATACTGTCAATCAATCGCATTTGTTAATTAATTGATTTGATTTGTGACGACTAACATATATATGAAATAAATTATAATCAAATGAATCATTATTCGAGCACAATCAGAAACTGAACTTATGTCACATTAGCAGGTTGTCTCTCATATAAATAGATTGTTTATCTGAAGGTGACTAGAATGTAAATTGACTCAAGGTTGCGGTGCATCAGGGGAACTTCTTCGGGGCAAGAATGACTAATGAAAGGCTTATATTTACACATGTGACTGATTCTAACCCAATGATACAGCCGTTGATAAATGCATCTAGGTGAAAATGCGTGCAATTTTTGTGTCACTATTGTGTATTGCAGAATTTCTTTTAATATCTTTTAATTAATATCATTATTTATTATATTGATATCATGCATTAATAATAAATATACAATATAATTAATAATATGATAGAAGAACAATTAATATAAATTAATTTATTAGTAATTATTTTATTATTTTAATTAGTAAATTTAACATCTTTTAAAAATCTCTTCTAATATCGTCATTACTTCTTCGAAGCGCTTACTTCACCTCCTTGCAGTAAAATAATGACAAAATTACCTCAAAATGGTGATTGCTACATAGCCCAATATTGCTCAGTCCTACCACATAGCAAATATTGCCAAGCTATCAGAAGTGAATAGGTCTAACTACAGAATCAGACAGGTCGTCTCTTCTTCTGCTTGACTAGAAAGAAAGCATTGGAATATGTAACGCTAATGAAATGGCACTATCTGCTGACATAATACCATTGCAATCGAACAATCGGCAGGCAGTTCAACATTAACCCCCAGATACCTGAGCTTTTTTACACCCTCTGAGACCTGAGGGGTCCACTGGACCCTTTTAACAAATTCTTAATTTGGGTGATTAAATCGACATTAAAACATTGGTAAGGTTGCTTTATAGTAGAACAATGCTGTTTGCGTGCAGGTGCACCACACAATCAATCTTATGAGTGTCGTTCAACCTTCTTAGTAGGAATACACGTATACGAAAATTAGATGTTTCATAAGTCAACAACAATTGTCACAAAATCAGCTGTATTAGCAGGCGGTTTCGCATTAGTTAACTGTCACAATAAAACCTGAAATGGTTAGTGTTTTTGAAATTAATCTAATCCGTACAGCAAAACCCTTAAATTCGTTCATTATTTTGAATTTGTCCATAGCAATCGGAAATAGGCCTACCCGCAATCAAAATTGCTACACTTCCAGACTCTCAAAACAGCTGTGTAGATCTCAAACTCATCTACTGCTATGACAGCTTTGTCAACAGTCTATTTTCGGTGCTAAATTATAAATATAGTGACAACTTTCATCTTGAACATTGATTTCTGCCAGCTTGCTCATGTAGGCCAATAAGTCATGCGCGATTATGCGCGAAAGAAAAATATTCGCAGTTTTCGATCTTACAACACAGCGCACATACACCAGCATGATGCAAGCAGTAACTAAATGAATTTCAAGCATTACGCAACATAATGGACATGTACAAAATTATTTTTCATTTGTTTCTAAAACTTTTCTGATGAGAATCTCTACACCCTCTAAGACCTGAGGGGGTCCAGTGGACCCCCTAGGCCTGTCTGCCATACTTCTACAGATTCAATTGAAATGAAATTGTCCATGCAGATTTACTGTCAAAAGTGATGATTTTAAATGGGCATGAGCGGTTGATACATCCTTAGTACAAAAAATAAAGCAGAAAATATGGCTCAGAGGTCTTTGAGGGCTAAGCATCCAAAATTGTGCGAAGTTTCAGTGACTTTTATCTACCAGATCACATAGCAAAGAAACGCTCACAATGTCAAGTTCTACAGAGAAGTTTCTAAACGGTTTTCGTGCGCCTGCCATCTTTTTTATATTGATCGGAAGGATCAGAACCATCGAAAAAACTTTTGCGCAATTAACTGAATTCTTCGAATGTGAAGGATCGTGTCGATCGGAGCATTTTGAAGGAATTCAGAGCAATCCGCAAGCGACGCACGACTATTTTTCCTATCTCTGTAAGGTATTAAAAATTTCTTCTTACCCACTTATTAAGTTCCTGCGTGTGCCATCGTTTTGAATCAGTTTGCACTTCCAGAAAGTGACATGTTTTAACAATCTAATTCTCTGCTTTTGTCTCTTGAAACATCCGATGGTGAGCACGAAACATCCAAAAAGCATGCGCAGTACATTTCACTTTTCTGGTAATGAATTGTACTATTTCATATATTATAGATTTATGTAATGAGTGCACCGAAGTTTCTACACCGATTGCGTACAGCAATATTTCTGCATTTTGTAAATTATTTTGCGGTAATTGTTCTTACTAGCAAAAGCCTTAGTAGCGCGAAATACATTTTACATTTTAGCAATATACTCATTATGTGCGGTAATTGCTAATGTGGAAGGCTAGCCCACTCTGAGAGGAAAATATAGAAAGCAACTTCTCTATATCAGATCAAAGCGTGTTGTGTCTACAAAAAACATGGGATAAACGATACAGTACATGTAATTGTTCACAGATAATTTTCGATTGCTTATTCTGGAAATAAAAGCTACGCATCTTCTTGTATTTACAGGTAGTGCATGAAAGTGCAGTCAGAAGCTATATACTGCCTTATCACTTTATGTTATTGAAAATAGGGATATTTTTTTGTTTCATATAATTGCTAATGAAAACAGATCATGACATAAGAAGATTCATTCGTCATACGTGGACCAATGACGTAAATGAAAATGTTTAGAGATATTCGAAAGATATGTTATGATACCTGGATGGGGATGTAGCACTTTGGCTGACAATGTAAACGAAAATTTCAATTAGCAGTTTTAGATCCTGACTCAACTAAAAGAGAACTGTGACATCTACATGACGATGAACCTCAAATAAGTTGCTGTACTCTTTTCATGAAAATTTCCAATTTCAAACTTATTTCGGTGGTTAGCGGCTACATTCGCAAGACACATGCATAGACATTAGGTTATTATGAAGTTAGTAAAAATGAATGTCATAAGAGCCGAGTGAAGTATTTAGTTCAATGTCTGATCAAAATACTCAAATTCGACATTGAGGGTCTATTTAATTTGTTGAGAATGTCTATCACATGCTAAGAAGATAGACATTAGGTGGTAAAGATGCATATACTTTGTGCAAACAGAATAAACAAAGCCAGAAGTTGTTAAATGTCGCAATCGAATCGACACATTGAAAGTTGTGCTGCTAATCAAGTATACAGGTAAGTGAGAGCTTCATCTCCCAACCAAAGAGCATAGTGCACATGAAAGTTGAAAAGGTACACAAAGGTTTAAGAAACTGTAGTGATACAAGAATATTTAAGGCATGAAAAGGATCACTTTATCAAATTTCTCAACCATTACGAAATTCTGAAATTTGATGACAGAAAGCTAATTTTCAGAAAGCTAAATTTGAATTTATCATGAAATAATCACAAAAATTCTTAGTCATCAGATCATTTTTCATTTGGCTTCGATCAATATATGAAATTTAATTTCCAAATAGAAATAATTATTATGAATGTATAGTCATATATTTCATCAGTGATAATCAAAAATAAATCAAAATTGGAGCATACATTACTAGTGAAATAAGAAAAGAAGTCATAAAGTCACAAAACGGTTTGAAATGCCTAACAACACCTAAGATGTTAATGACATCGACGACTTGAAATGGAAGTCTATGCAGCATACAATCGACAGTTTTGTTCTTCTTGGTAAAAATCGCTATTTTAATTTTCTTCTCATTTATACGCAATAGGTTTGAAGAAGACTATTGCTGTATGCTTTCGACCTCATTCTTCACAGTCAGTAAAGATTCTTCTAATTGATGCTCAGAAAAAGGAATAATTTCATAAATATCATCAGCGTACTGAACAAGTTTTGTGGACAAAAATTTCGGCTTCAAATCATGGCAATAAAGAAGAAACAAAAACGGGCCCAAAAGAGAACCTTGTGGAGCCCCACTTGTTACACAGGCTTCCTCACTAAGTGCATACTTTACACGAACTCTTTGAAAACGATCAGTTAAATATGATGTCAATCATACAATAAATCCGGTGGGAAAGTTGAGCATTTTAAGTTTGTCAATCAATATGCTGTGAGATATTCTATCGAACGCCTTCGAAAAATCAAAATTGACTAGCATACATCCATCAAAGGCATCACTTTCCAGGCAATATGTTACATGGTCATGAATAGAAATAAGTGCACACCTGCAGTCAGACAAAGGTTTGTAACTAAACTGATGTGATGGGATCTTCGAGAGAATTGTCGCTTTAATATATTTCGAAACATGCATTTCAAGCACTTTACTTGGCACACTTAAGACTGTGATTGGCCTCAGATCATTTAAGTTAGCAGGAGACGACTTTGGAACAGGGGATATAGCACATGATTTGAGAATTCCAGGAACATAGCGTCGAATAGTAGAGAGGTTGATAATATGACATAAAGGTTCGCAAACATATGGCGCAGCTAACTGGTAGATCTTGACTGGAATACCATTAGAACCACCTGATATATTCACAGACAAGTTATCAAGTACAGAAAATATTTCGCAAGGTTCAGATAATGGACACCAATCATATGAATCAACTGTGTCACTGATAGATGAGTTAGGGTTGAAGCTCTCTGCGAAAACGCTATTTTGTTGGTAGCACTTTCAATACTGGGAAACTGTGATAAAAGATGATCAAGGGCACTACCCGATGATTTCCCTTGAGCTTCAGACACAACATTCGACATATTTCTTGGTGACAGACTTGATTTCTTCACCCAATTAACTTTGACCCTCGTAATTTCCTCTTTCACCTTTTGCTTGAAAATATTGTACTTATTGAAATCTTTCTCGCGATATGCTGCCCATCTGCGGTTGATCAAGTCTTTCAAATAAGGATTCATCCAAGGCTTGTATCTTTCTGTAATGAGAACAGAATGACAAGGAATAGCGGCAAAACATGCGCCAAAAATAGAAAAGAACAGTTCAATCTTAGTATCCAAATCATCTACGAAGTAGATTTGATGAAAAGAGGCTGAATTGAGTCTTTCAAGAAATCGTTGAATATGAGTAGCACTCCAATCAAATTATCGACGTTCCTGAACAGTTTGGTTATTGTAGACAGTATAGGGATTGAGAATAAACGAATTGAAAATTGAATTACGTCGAGATGAAAGACGTGGGCCGATATCAGCGAAATCATACATATCATTTAAAGATTTGCTAACAAGAAATTTGTCAATACAGGATTGACCTCGTGTTGGTAAATTCACTTTATCATGCAAATCAAGACTTCTGCAAAGTAGGTCAGTGTCAAAGTCATTAAAATCACCACCTATGATCAAATGTACATCATAAAAACTGCTTGTTTAACTATCTAGTGAATCCATAAGGAAATCGAGTATTTCACATTTATGAAGAGAATTCATATTCGGAGGAGGATACAAAGCGCATAATAAATAAAGTTGATTATCAAACTTAAAAGATGCAGCAAATTGATTCGTATGAGATGGGAGACAGAAAATTATGAACCTGACAGGGGCCTAGACTGGAATGAATCCAATCAACAACTCAACCTCCTAAGCGATTTTTCCTATCACATCTGAATATGGTATATCCCTTGATTTGAAACATCGAGCAATCATGCGTGTCATTTAACCAAGATTCGGTAATTACAGTATTATAATGTCGGAATTCAGGGTGGCACAAGTGAGTCTCAAATCATCAAGTTTACCAACTGCAGCTATAGAACGAGCATCAGTCATATACACCTTTAAAGCAGCATTCTTTTGTCAAATGCCCCGATTTGTATTGGAAGCACATGGAAGCACTTTTTTATTCTTTATAATGACATTCTCACCAAGACCACGACCATAATTGAGTTCATTTCTTAATTTCTTATCTTCTTCCAATTCTCCAGGAGTCATATCAGGTTTCAGATAGACTTTCTTGAGGATTATATTTCCGTCACTGTTCACTCTTGATAATTTAGGTGCAGACTTCATGACTGATATTTTTGTATCATAACTGGAGAAAATAACTTTTAAAGGCCGAGGTCTCGACCCTTTGACACCTATGCGGAAGAAAAATTGACCCTCGTACCTCACACTCTATGACCGAACCTTGACACCACCAGACTACCCATACAACAGCAAATCAGCTGTCACTTTGGATACCGACTCTGGGAATCATGAAATCCTGTGCAATGCGTGCACTGAAATTGTGAACGTGACCACAGCACTCGACAGACGTCGATAACTACAATTCAGAGTGTGAAGAGGATGTTTGGTGACACTGAAAGATTACAAATTCGATGTGAATAGTTATCGGAGTACGAATATGACGCGAAGCACTATGATCAGATAGAGACAAACTCGGTGAAAAACGGAGCACCACAACCAGAGATAAGGCAAAAACACTGAAATTCACTGAGAGAGCATATGACTGACCTACCGACCCACAACGACGTTACATGGTATGATTAGATATGCGTATATTTGAGTGAAACAGCTACCCACTGCTGATTGTGATACATAAAGGGAGGATCAAAAATAGTTCATCAAGGCACAAAAACAGAGCTATACAAAATGTTTGACAAAATGGATGGTAAAAGGGAATTCTTGCATCTGTCTATAACACAAAGGTATATGATACAAGTGCTTCCATCAGGAGGATGATATGCACTTTTAACAACGATCGTAGAGAAAATCTGAGTCAGCTGCTACAGATGCATTGAAAGCCATAGAGGCTCCACATTGTCGTCATTGAATTTGTCAATTTGTGAAGCGGGAGGTGCACATGAGACATAAGATAGCATACCACCACCAGTTCTGTCAATCCTATCTTTCTTCTCTTGATGTCTTTGAGTCATTTCTGGTTTGACCTGATTCTTTTCATAATGCATGATTTTGAAAGGCTTTCTAAGTCCACAGGCTGATAAGTTACACGAAACAGGCAATTATATTCCTGGTTGGAAATTATTAACCTGTTGCAGACATCTATGAAAAAAGTCATGCATTGCAACATATAATGCATAGATTTCTTCGGTCATTATTTGTCATAATAACCTCGAACCTTCGGCTCTCGGTAATTATAGCAATAATGACCTCAAATCTATGCATTATCTATTGCAAATTGCTATCCATTGAGTGCATCTTCAAGCCCCGTACATCGAAGATATCTGTTTTTCTATTCAATAAAGATTAAAAAACAAAATACAAAGTAGAGGAAAATCTGTTTTTCTGCAGTTGCTCTGGTTTGTATGCAATGATTGATGTTATTAGCAATTCAATCATACATGCAGATAGTCGGAAATGGAACATCTTCTACTACACAAGTTGTAGAGCCGCAGAGCTATCCGCCTTCCACTACGAAGGCAGTTGATCGAATGATTCAAGGCTTACAAATCTTTTCCTATCTATTTGACTGGAGTAAAACAAAGAGACGTCATTTTTGTGAAATAATTTCGGCAATGCACTTATCCTCTCAATCTGTGAAAGTAATCTGCCATGATGTGAAAAATGTCGCAGGGCAATATTTTCTATCATGCCCTTCTGGGAGGGCAAGGATACATTTTCATAGAAATATTCGCATGATCACATTGGTTATTGGACATTAGCCATAGATTTAGAGGACAATTTATTCGACTAATGCAGCGGGCAAGAAAATCGTAGAAATCCTAGTCCGCTTCGTGGCCTCGGATTTCCACATTTTCTTGCCCTCTGGCTTCATTGAATACCTATTATCCGTCTGGTTATGTCATGCTGCTGTTTTCATCAATAAATGGAACGGCACACTTCACTGTGTGTCAGCTGATACGATCAGCCTTAGTTAAAAGAATTTACTTCTCTGAGTCATAATACTACTGATGAGAAGAGGCCAGCTGAGTAGTATTACAAAATCATGTATGATGCCTCGAATTTGATTAAATCAAATATTGCCCAATACATGATTGATCAATCTACACTCAAAATCATAAAGTACTAAACAGAAGAGTTCTAGAATTACCGAACTTAAATTCACAAAACTACTAAAATGCTTATAAAAAGCTATAATATATATAGTATCATATATATATATATACTATATAATGCTTATAAAAGCATCAATATGATGAAATATCAATAAAGGAAGCGACATGAGGACAAATTCAGTTAGTCATTGTGTAGCTGGTTGTTTTCCAGTTGAGTCCATTGTCGACGATGTGATGAATAGCGACTGTAGGAAGGACGGCGTCAATCAGCTAGCCAAAACAGTTGTTCATAGTTCCTGCAGCAAAATCATCACTCGGGTCGCTTCTGTCTCAGGCAGCGATTGCTGAGGAAATGACGGTTTGTGTTCCTACATGTCGAAGTGGGTACAATGAAACTATATCGATCCTGCAAACATCAATCTGTGACATTGTATCGATATCCTCTCAACGAACTAAAGACATCAATTTGGATAAAAAGCATCCTCACCGACAGTGGTTTGAGCCCTGCCAACGTCTATCATTTCTCCGACTACACTTTGAGTTTTGTCAACGTTTTCCATCCTCTCCGACTCTGATTTAAGTCATGCATTCCAACGTTTTCCATCCTCTACGACAGTGCTTTTAGTCGTGTCAACGTTTACCCACTTCACCCATCGCGCTTTGAGTCTTGTGCATATTTTATCGATCCAATTGCATTTGTGTTTAATTGCCAAAGCAGTTCTTCGATGGATGTGCGTTATTACATGTGATATAGCGGGCTAGGTACGCCGTATGGCATTTATCGATATAGTGTAGGTGCTAGTCCTATGCAACTCATTAAATGAGTACTAAAATGGGTACGATTTATGCACTGTGCTTTCGAACCCAAAGAGTTCTAAAATAGTACTAATATTTTCGAACTCAAAATCTGCTAGATTCTGGGACTAATTTCTTAGTCATACATGTAGTTAGTACTCAGGTTCAGTACTCCTCCTAGTACTCATTTGGGACTTTATGAATAACAGTGTACTTTATACCTCTGCTAGTTCAGATGAATTGAAATATCACACGCAGAAGCATTGTCAAAAATGATGGTTTGTCATATGTGCTCATGAAATAATATCATCAATCCAAAGGACAAAATTGAGAATATGGTTCGGGATATGTATACAATGTATTTGTCACAGCTTCTGAGAGTGCATATCCAAGAGTGCTTCTAGGACGTTTCCTGTCAAGATGCCAACATTAATAAGTCCATGTGAGATGCTATCAAACTTTTATGCTCTAACCACGCTGAATAACTTGCTATGATCATGATTGATGGATGTTGATCTAGGTCAATTATGACCTTTTATGACCAATTATGATATAAAGAATAGATATAAAGAAATTAAGATTAAAACAATTAAGATATAAAGAAATGATAATAAGGGCGATTGTTTACACAGTACACTGCACTGTCGATGCAGCGATGCGCAACTGTTGTGAACCCACGTCATCGTTTGGGCGCAGTTGTCATGACAACGCCTGCCTACGACGTTGCATTGTTATCAATGTGCATTCTCGCTCCAGTCCTTTAAGACCGGTTCACATAACCGCTATTAGCAATGTGCGTTGACTCACGTCGCTACTAGCGGGCGCGCACAGCTCGGTGTGGCCGATACGAACAACGTGCGTTGACACTCAAAGCTAGATGCGATTAATATCGTCGCTATTAGCGGCCGCCAATAACTTAAGAGCAGCGTTCTATTTTGTAAAACGTACACAGCTGAATTTGTCATTTGAAATGGAAAGCGCGATGGATGAATTATTGATTGACAAGGAAGAGCGAATGGAGCGAAAGGAAGATACTTCATGAAATTGCGAGTCGGAGATTCAAGGACATCCAAAGCAAACAATTGGCATGGACATGTGTTGCGGAAGAAGTCGGGCAAACGGTCGAGTGGTGCATCAGACGATTTCGCAAGACGACAGTAGAAAGCAACCAAGTGGTAACGCAGTGAAACCAACTAAAGCGCGATTAGATGTGTATTCAAGAATGACATTTCTTGATGAACCAAACGAGCCGAAGGAGACAATGTCAGATATTCCATCAAACGAAATTATACCACAGGAAGAGTCGCATTGTGGTGAGAGCATCCCTTATTCCAACGAACAAACTTTTAATTTCGATGGAAACTCACCTGGGGTAAATAACGAATCACCTTGCAAGACAGATGCGATACAAACACCGAAAATTAAAACTACAAACACTAGGAAACGTGGTAAGTCTTCAGATACTGTCCTTCTTGAAACACTTGTCGAGCAGTTGACTGAAACTGAAAACCAATACGACAAATATGCCGCTTTTCGAAGAATGAATTCACAACGTGAGAAGGACTATGCTATGGCACACTTAAGGTTCGAACTATATAAGCTACAAAGAAATTCTTACATGGAAAGTCAATATCCAGATGGATCTCGTGATGATAGCCATCCATCTACAGAATCATTTATGGGACAGTTGTATTCTTCTTTGTGATTCAACCACTATTCTTGATAACGGATAACTATGTAGCGGATAACAAATGACTACTTTGTAAAAATATACGGAATAAAAAAGTTTTCCTCGAAGTATTATTTTTTATTATATTTTGGTTTCTCGCATTGGAATATTTTAATGTATTGACTGCGTATTAGCACTCACCAGACTACATTAGTAGTTTTTCGTTTTTAAGATAAAGATGATTTGTAATGCATGACTCGTATGGCAACAAGATGCTATGACCATTATACTCAGGGCGTAATTGGTCATAGTGAGAATTTCCATTTGGTTTGGATAATTCAAACAAATTCAAAATCATTTTAATTTGCCAAGCAGACTACATTTGTAATTAATTATCAAACACTGGCGTTGCATAATTCAATAATTAAGAAAATAATTAAAAAACAATGAAAAGATGCTTGGACTACAGTTAACTGGGCAAATAGGCTTTTTCATTTGATAGACTAATGAGGGTTAAAGTGGTAATACAGGACAAATAATGATTATGATAATATTACTCGTAAATTGATAACTACTCTTTCTCTTTAATGGTTTGATGAGACAATATCATTTTATGAATGAAAAGTATCCCCAAAACCAAAGAAGGCATTACTAGTAAGACTAATTATATTCAGATGTAGTCTCATTAAATTTCGAAAGTTTAATACAACGTGATCAGTCTCTTTCTCCACGCACACACGAAATCATAAGAAACACATTAATCACCAGACACAATACTTGATTGCCAAGATACTGCACCTTGTGGACTGACAAAGAAGTTTGCAAGTGCCATTTGTTGTTGCCGCACTTCCCCACTGCTTCTGTTGCCACCAAGCCGCCTTGCTCTGACGATTCCTGAAGATTCAGTCAATTCGCGTCTCCAGTGACCCTCACGCACATTTCCATTCGTCTCTTCTTGATCAAACATCGAAGAAGGAGCGTAGCGCTTTGCAATATCTTCTTCAACAGTTAGATCTGCCGTGCGCAAGTAATTATGCAGAACAAATGCAGCACGAATAAAAGTTTCCACGTGGTTAGTCTCGGCAATGACTGGTCTTAGAAAAAGACGCCATCTTGCCGATAGGATACCGAAGGCATTCTCAATAGTCCTCCTAGAACGTGAAAGTCTATAATTGTACACTCGCGTGACATAATCCAACGGAACACTTCCACCTCTTCCAGGAAAAGGGCGCATCAAATATGATTTCATCGGAAATGCTTCATCTCCCAAAAACACGAAAGGTGCGTGAAAGTCCGTACCATTTACAAACTTGCTTTCAGGTATATTGAATCGTTGATGTTCCAAACCGTCAAACAATCGAGAACGAGAAAAAACTCCGGCATCGCCTTCTCTGCCGTAACTTCCAACTTCCAAGTATGTGAACTTGTATTCACTATCACATATTGCCATTACCAATGTGCTGAAGCGATGCTTGTAATTGTAGAATAAAGAACCACTTCTCTTGGGGCATTGGATAGAGAAATGCTTTCCGTCGATCGCTCCAATGCAATTGGGAAACTGCCATTTCTCCCAAAATCCTTTGCTTATGGTTAACCATTCGTCTTGCGTGTCAGGAAACTTTAAATAAGTTGGCATCAGCTCTTCATAAATAGCAGTGGCAGTGGCATAAACTATTCCAGATATCGTAGACCTTCCTCTTCCAAAACGTAGCGATAAATCCACTTGCTGACAACCAGACGCAAGGGAGCACAATGTTATCATTACTTTTTCATCAGTTGGAACAGATGGTCTTCTTGATGATATCGTCGAAAGTCGATGTCGTACCTTTGAATGAAGATCATCAAACTGTGCCGGAGTCATACGCATATACTTGAAATATATTTCTGTATCTCTATCACGCAAATGAGGAAGAAGGCCAACGTATTCTCCAAAATCGTTGCGGCGCTGAAGAGCTGGTCTAATCCACCATCGTCTTCTTTTCTTCCGCTTGCGTACGAGAAGAGCAACCGCCACACAAATTCGTAGCTTCTTTGCAGCATACATCATCGCAACTAGCTCTTTGCTTTTACGTGAATGCTATAAAAGTGGTTGAAATCGATAATAGCGTTGATCGATCGCTGAAAGCTAAGTGCGGCCGCACATTGTTGTTTGCGTTAATGCTAGTAGCGCTGTTCGCTCGCTAATAGCGGTTATGTAAACCGGGCCTTACTGTCACACAGTGTCGGATTTCTATGTTTTCAGCAATGAGTTTTCTTGTTAGAATTTCAAATTGTTACATTTTCGTCACAATTTGCGTCCTTGCACGAAGCACAAAGCTTGAAAACTGGTCGATTTTGTGATTCGATATTATGAATACAATAGATCTTAAAATCTACTTCATTTTAATTTTCAATTACCTTATTGTAGTTGCTAACAACACCTTAGACAAAAGGTGTAACAACTAACCAAGTCTTCTTGCAGACAGTTTACCAACTACCATCTTTTGTAAGACTAATTTTCAGTTTCTTTGATGGCAAAGTCACGTAAATAGGTTACCATTAGTTACCGTTGTTGACAACCAAAAATTAATGCACAATCTACTATGAGAACACGTATTGCAAACCACTTATTTCAGCAAATACGAGTATTATAAAGCGTTTGTTATTAAGTTCTCAAATCATTGTCTTCATTTTGCATCAGCATGTCACGCTTACTCCTGAGTCTGATTTTGTCTATCATAACCCGCAGACTTAACTGCAGCTGTCCTTCACCATTCCAAATGATGTTCGGGTTCTGCATGAATTGGACCACGACCATCAGCCTGAACTGGTGTGACTCTCAGGCCTTCTGTGCCGATCTTGGCAGTGAATTGATTCATGGCCACAATGTTGCACTATTGGACGGGAATTACTTTGGAATTGATTTTTTCTGGCTTGGATTAACAGATCTGCATCAAGAGAGATGGCGCAATCAGTCTAGCTGGCAATGGACAAGCGGAGCAATAACGCCGAATTCGAGTTTGCTGGATTGGATGAGCGGCGAGCCAAACAGACCATCAGATGATTATGCCACTTTTGTTAATTTCTCCAAGACATATATCGTCGACAATGCAGGAGGATTCAGATTCCCTCCGGTATGTCAACCTCGAGTTAGCACACTAGCAGCAATCAATGGTAATTATCTCTTCAAGAAAGTTGAAGTCGCTGTATTTGCAGACATCATTGAATACGCGGAAGAAGGAGGATGTACGCAGGCAGTTGAAGGAGTTGCTAGGTCATCGGATTGCGCCAGGGAATGCTTACTAGATAAGCATCAATGGTGTGTGGCTTTCTACCATCATGAAGAGAAACGCTTGTGTATACAAGTTCTCTACACTGATCAGAGTTTGGATATGGACGATGGTCGAGGATGGACCAAATATGTGAGATATTGAAGATTATATCTGCTTCGTGAATGTAGCGGAAGATTCATTAAAAGGATTCATTTCTCCATCATTGAATCATCTCCACCCGACATATTAACTGTGAAATATCGTTTAAATTGGCAAACTTCTAATTCTACAGCAACAATCTCATTTAATAATTAGCAAGCACCCGACTTAAACATAAACAGAAATTGCGAATGGTCATATGGTACACAAAAGGCATTTGGTGTATTTACTAAGACTATAAGAGCATTCATAAAAAATCGAAATATGCTTATACAGGGTGGCGCACGAGTGTATTAACAGTTAAGCAAAAGACGCTATTCTAAATTGGAAGGCCATAGAAATTTATTTTGATAATTATATCTACAAATGGGCAAACCTACATGTACATCTTCTAGTGCGTGTGCTCAAAATTGCTCACCATTCATATCAATGCATTCTTGACAACGGGATGCTACACTTCTGCAAATTTTGGAACACAAGTCTCTGTTGAAGTTGGCAAAAGATTCAGTTATAAATTGTCTAAGGTCGGCGATATTTTTGGGTCCTCTTGAAAATACATCTTTAATAATTCCCCACACACTAAAATCCATTGGCGTCAGATCTGGTGAACGTGGTGGGTATTCAATGGCTCTACGCCTACCCATCCACATAGCACTGATCAAGGTATTGACGGACCGCTTTGGCGAAATGGGGTGGTGCACCATCTTGCATAAAAAATAACCTATCAAAATCGTGTCGGTTCCTCAAGTTTGGAACAATGGTTGTTTGCAGACGATTTAGATAATTTTGTCCATTCACTGTACCTTCGAAAAATTCTGGTCCAACAATTCCAGTTGACGATATCCCGGCCCATGCTATAATGCCAGGTTGGTTCAGCTGCGATTCAAGTTCGTTACAAGGATTCTCTGTGTCCCAATAATCGCAGTTATGTCTGTTTACTCCACCAGATAATTTAAACGGTGCTTCATCACTCCAAAATATCAAATCCATGAATCCTGGATTGTTATGACATTCATTAACAAACAATTCGCAAAATTGGAAGCGCCTATCGGAATCGTCTTCTAATAAAACATGCACCAAATGTGGTCTGTAGGGCTTCATCTCTAGGTCATGTAAAATTCTTTGCAGTGATCTTCGGCTTATTCACAGTTCATTACTGCGACGTCTTGTTGATAATTTAGGATTTTCCACAAAAGATTGTGCAACTAGATTTTGATTAATATCCGTGTTTACCGTTGCTTGGTGCTTCCGCGGTAGGTCAGAAATTTGACCACTCTCCTCGAATTTATCTCTTAAGTTATAAATAGCTTGACGTGATGGTGGATCAGATTCGAATGTTGCACCCCATGAATCAATAACACGTTGTGCGTTTTCATATTTCCAGAAACATTTCAAGATAAACTTTCTTTCATCAAACGTCAGTGTGCGCTGCGGCATGATTGAAAAAAATGAACTGAATCCGTAATTCGTCAAACAGTGAAAGGTAGACGGGTAGGTTGCAGCGATCTCTGCTAGCTAAACTGGTCTGTGAGTTCAACTCACATGCGAAGCCTGGCTTGTAGAAGTGATTCCTGCAACAGATCGATAACGACATGCAGCTGCCTCTGCATAGCATAGGCTGCTACAGGGGCGTGGGAACGATTTTTTGGTTGGTATGGCAGATTTTTCAAATAAAATAATGGACCTTTTCGTATCAAAAACGCGAAATATGCAGAAAAAGGAAATTTTATAAGTAGTAACCCCATTCCAAATTCAAGTGCAGTGCGGTGCAGTGATGAGTCATCGATGAGTCATCATGCTGACTCAGCCCCCACCCCCACCCTCTGGAAGGAAGGTAAGGGAGTTCGTCAAGGATGTGCTGGGAGGAATGGGTCCGTGAGGAGGAAACGGGTCCCCCACCCTCACCCCTGTCACACTTCCACCTTTGGTTGTAGAGATGGTAGAAAAAAACTGTCAGAGTTGGAAAAAGTCAGGTTTTGGTGGTTTTGGGATGAGAAAAGTCGTTTTTCGACATGAAGGAGGCCTCGGATGGGAAAATGGAGTGCAAATTCGGACGTTTTGGTCAAAGTTGGGTCTAGGAACATCTTCGCAACTCAATCGGAGAGAAAAAGTTCTGATCCCCAACCTCAACCCCACCCCCACCCCCACCCCCTCCTGTCACACTTCCAACTTTGGTTGTAGAGATGGTAGAAAGTCGTGCAATAGCTCGTTTGAAAGCTAAGAGTGAGACAAATTCAGTGGAAAACATGGCTTGTTCGTATCTGCCTTCGTTTAGATGTGATGCGTCATTTAAGATTTTGGGAGATTGGCGAAAAACGACAGAGTTAGAATGTTTATGAAAATCGCTCTAGCGGGTGAAGCAAGCGTCGGACGGGTAAACAGAGACCAGATTTGGAATCAGCGTCAAATTTGAGACAAATGATGTTTTGACCCCCACCCCCCCTCTTATCGATTGCATATTCACAGGGTATATAAGAATGGGATCGGGAGAGGAATTTCACTAAGTTGAGAAACTGACTACAGGTAAGTCGTTTCTCCTGAGTTCCGATATCGGACTTCTGACTTTCCATTGCTGATATCAGCTAAGGTGTCAGACTGATAGGTTAGTCAGTATAGCATGACTGACCATTTGATGATAGTAGGCCGAAATCTTCAAACGGCTATAACTTTGCTTCTACAAGTCCTTTAGACTCTATTCAAAAAACATTCGACAGCTCTTGCTGTGATGTAGGTGACAGACTACTTATAAACGTTTTATGAGTAGTGCTAAAAAGTTGAAAAATTTAAATTCGCTAGTTTTGGAGGTTTTCTGGGGTTTTCGACCCTGCTGAAGTCAATAAAAGCATTTTTAATGATATCTGAGCCACATATGGACTAAGCGGCTTTTCACTGAAAGCGAGCAAGACACGGAGAGTTTTGCTGTAATATTCCACTGACAGGGTGTTCCTTCGGGACGGCGGACGATGCCGTAGTGATAAGTGTGGCAAGGGAGTGTGTCATAGTTTAGACCGAAACCGCTGGGGCAACTCATGTCTCATGTTGGGCATTTGACACAGTTCTCAACGTAGCACTTTGAACGCCAATCGGTTGAGTCTTAGCTATCTTGTCATGGGTGGCCTCTAAACATCTCCATTGCAAAACGCTGGTGAATCACGGCTTGCTATCAAGCTGATCAAAGTCTGTCAACCTCTTACCAACTCCACCGGTTTTCATGTCTGGCGATCAAGTCATGGACGGTGCACGATTTTCGGTGTGATACTTCCTGTGGGTGATTTCGAGACAGCGGTGAAGTCCGTAGCTGCACGGGACGTGGGCAATGGTAATCCTTGTGAAACCTCTCTGCGTCATGTTTGCAATTTTTCGTCTCCGTGATAGAGACAAGCAGAACTGATGAATGGAATGAAGGGAGGACATTCATGCGCCACACGCAACACATCACAGACTTCTCTCTTTGCTAGTGAACAAGCTCTTGTCAGTGTCGTCAGAAACTTTATCATGTCGTACAAAAGTTTTATTGCAACACAGATTGATGTATAGTTAGAAAGTTTGATCATCAACGTTTTATTCATAAGTCTAGTCAGAAACTGTATCATGGTTTGCAAAAGTTTTATTGCAACACAGGTTGATGTATAGTTAGAAAGTTTGATCATGACGTTTATTCGTAAGTCTAGTCAGAAAGTGTATCATGGTTTGTAAAAGCAAAGTCTAGTATAGTCAAATATTTTTACTGTAACACAGGTTGATGATGTATAGTTAGTCAAGTTTGATCATCAACGTTGTATTCGTAAGTCTAGTCAGAAACTTTATCATGTTGCAACACACGCTTGTGAAAATAAAATTTGATCATTGAAGTTTTGCGAAACACAAGTGTCATGAAATGCAAGCGTTAGTGTAGTCAACTAGTATTACTGCGACACATGTTTGTGAAAATAAAGTTTGATCATTGACGTTTTTTATTCGTAAGTCTAGTCAGAAACTGTAACATGGTTTGTAAAAGCAAAGTTAGTGTAGTCAAGTAGTTTTACTGTGACACACGTTTGTAAAAGTAAAGTCTGATCATTGAAGTTGTATTCGTGTCATGTTTTGTAAAAAGTTTTCCTGCTACACAGGTTGATGTACAGTTAGAAAGTTTGATCATGACGTTTATTCGTAAGTCTAGTCAGAAACTTCATCATGTTGTACAAAGGTTTTACTGCAGCACACGTTGATGTATAGTTAGAAAATTTGATCATTGAAGTTGTATTCGTAAGTCTAATCAGAAAGTGTATCATGGTTTGCAATGTTAGTGTAGTCAAGTTGTTTTACTGTGACACACGTTTGTAAAAGTAAAGTTTGATCATTGACGTTGTATTCGTAAGTCTAGTCAGAAACTTTATCATGGTTTGTAAAAGTTTTTATTGCAACACAGGTTGATGTATATATAGTTAGAAAAGTTTGATCATGATGTTTTATGAAACACACATGTCATGAAATGCAAGTGTTAGTGTAGTCAAATAATTTTACTACGACACACGTTTGTGAAAATAATGTTTGATCATTGAAGTTGTATGACTGACCGAACTCATCACAGCACTAGAAAGTTTTAGAAGGTTTTACTGCACAGTGTAGATTGTCTTGTAACTTACTTTCACAGTGTTAGAAAGTTTTATGGGAGACAGTTGCCAACTGTTTCCCTATTAGAAAATTCAAACTTCATGACTGTTAGATTCGCTTCATCATGTTTACTAAAAGCAGTTTTCTACTGCAATGAGAGTTTAGAATGTTATATGAAAACAGTGTTCGCCACAGCACTAGAAAGTTTTTATCCTTAGTTGAGATCCGGACTGCAGTGTGTAAAATTTTTTATGTGACAGTCTTTTCACAAACGGTGAAGTGTAAATTCAGAGTGAATACATCTGTTAGGTAGTCATTAACTTTGGATGTGAAGAAAAGCGAATCTGTGTACAGAATGAATTGAATATTAGACAACGCATGCAAGTTTTTGACGACTTGAGTGGTTGAAACCAAGTCTAAGTTTAACATGTTGGATATAAAAGTGAGATGGATAGGAATAAGTGTTGAATGTTTTATAAAACCAGATGTTGTCACACACGTTGAGTGTGATTCCATGACATTGAATCGCCTGGGTTGTAAAGTCCATCATCCAAGGCTAGGCTCCTCTATGGTTGGATTTAGGGTTTTATATCACATGTGTTAACCATTCGTGTAGAATACGTGAAGCACATGTTCGCTTAAATGCAAATGTTGAAATAAGTTTGTAAGAAGTCTTTGACAGGTTGTTGTGAAACTTAGCGAACGTTGAAAAAAGTTTTATGAAATGTTTCTTCAGTCACACTCGTTAGCGTACCAGCTTTACTAAATGTGTTGCTTGCCTTTATCAAATTGAATGTGTGTGTTTTGTAAATAAAGACAGCGTGTTTGCACTCTGCATCGACAGCATACAAGTATAGACATAACAAAGGCGAATGCATATGAGATAGGAAACATTATGTGTGAGATAAAAATCAACCTGCTAGATGAAGTGAAACACAAAAGTGTCACAACTAGTTTACGGGAAATAAAGGAGAACTGTGACAACGTTTACACTCATCATAGACAGATGAACATACAAATCTGACATTCAAATGAAAGTCGTAAACATGAACTGCGGTGTAAGAAACTTTATGTCAACAACTTTATGTTGGTAAAACTTTCATAGATTGCAGGCGTGTTGAAAGCTGATATAAAGACCTGTAGAAACGCATAAGTCTTAGTTCAATGACTCGACCCTTGAACTCACACAATGAATACGTCTGTGTAGAAAACTCATTTGTAGGAAACAGCATTTTCTGTGTGAATGCAGACGATGTAAACATGACATTTAACATGGCTTGCAATAGTCAACATGCTGCCATTCAAAATGTTTATCATGAAACCTATCAGTGAAAAGCCCCTCCTGTGCCAACAAAGAATCATAAGTGCTCTCTGACGCCTGTTTGTCTCGCTAGCCCCTCAGCAGGCAGCAGGTGGGCAATCGTCTGTAGCGCTAGCCCCTCAACAGATAGAGTAGAACACAAAGATGTACGCGCTCTCTCTCTCTCTGGCGCCCGTCTGCCACATGAAACAGAGATCTATCGCATCTGTCCCACGAGCAAGGATGCAGGAACGTATCGCCATCTCCGACCTCCCACCTAGCTGATTCCCACACAGCTCATTGCTATCGCGTCGAAGAGATTATCGTGGGTGGCTGAAAGGATTCTCACGTTGACAATTCGTTACTGCACACTCCGCGCGCGCGCAAGTCACCATTTGCTGTTAAAGCATGGACACTGTCGATTTGTTCAATTCTTCAATGTCTTGCTAGCCAGTTACAAAAATGTGTGAGAAATATAAGGGAGACGTTCACACTCATTCATCAATTACAAGTCGTTTGAAGCAATGTCTTTCGATATCGCTTTCTTTGACATGAGTCGAACCCTTGAGCTCCGCTGTGGATGCAGGGTGAAGATGGGGAAAGTCTTTCTCCTGGCTGCTTTGTAGGCAGAGAAAGGCGAAGCAATTCGCTGCCCCGTCCATCTTATTCCACATGAGCTTGTGGAGAACCCTTTATTTAGGGATATGGCGCTAGAATATCTGGCGTTGATGAGAATTCAGCGTCCGGAATACTTCGAGTAATCGAAGTATTCCATCGGTCCTTCCGAGGGCCCGGTCACCAATTCGTTGGAGGCCACCCTATTAACAAAGAAAAGTTACAGACTGTGCCACACACAAACACTAGATTCAAGGATCTCTATCTTTCTTAGAAAATGAAGAAGCTCTTATTAAATTCATCTGATGAGAACTCAACTTCATGACAAGGTGTCCAACACACATCTTCAAAGGTCTAACTGCCATGAAATCATCATGTTTAAAGTTTTAAGGCCCCTATGATAAGTAGCAAGGATCTTTTACATGATGTAAAATATAAACGTGTGTAGAGAGAGGTTTTGACCTGAAGTCATGAATTTATTTCTTCACTACCCCTCAAATGGAAAGAGTAAGGGTGGTGGAAGAATCATCAGAGCAACATGTTGTATAGTAATGCAGGCAATGACAGCCACGGTTGGACTTACAGATTTAGCGTTTTATATAACATACATCAATGATAACTGTTGTTGTAGAGTGTATACATGCATTTACTAACTTAGCCATTGGTGAATGACACAGCTAAATTGCTAAAGTCCATCATCTAAGGGGTAGGGTTACCTACCGCTGGATTTAGGGACTTACGGATTTGGATAATACAAATGAACGATCTCTTTTAGTGTAGAATACGTGATGCATATGTTCGCTTTATAAAATGACTTTGAAGGCAAGACTTAATTCTCATGGTGAAAAGACAGATTTCATATCGTTGATGAGAGATAGTTACATGCTCATTACGTTATACACTTTACATTTGATGTGGTGAGCTGAAAGGTGATTGATACATGTTCAATAGAAGAGTTGTATGTATCTTAGTGATTGGAATAATAAGTGTGTAAAGAGTTAAAATATATAATAGTCAACGCAGGAAAGTTTCTTGTTATCCAAGCTAGGAATATATGAGCATCATTCATCAGTCAGTGTTGTATTTTAAAAGTCGTATGCTGACAGAGACATAAGTTTACTAAATTATACAGCAAAATTCCTAAATCACTAAAACCATAGGATAGGTATCCCTGTGTTAAGATTTAGGGATTTAGAGTTTTAGAAGTACAAGTTACTTTGATAAATCACTAAGTCCATAGTATAGTCAACCCTATGACAAGACTTAGCGTCTTATATGATCCATGTTAGCAATATCTGCTCGTGTAGGATGTGACTCAATGAGTTTAGTCAGATAATGTATCATCAACTTTATTCACTTAGTTATATGATGGAGAAAGTGTGAGATAGAAGTGAAAGCGATCTCATAAAGTTTAGAACACATAGTAGTAGCATTGTAGGAATAAGTAAAGTGAAAAGTTATGTCACATGAAATCAGTGATGCAAGATTAGCTTGCATTGAAATGAATTGGTAATGTAGCAAACAAGCTATGTGAGATTCAGTTTATGTTTGAAGACAAGCGCTGTTAAAAGGTTTTGAGATGATGTGAATTTTATCACGTCATGTTCATGGATGTAACAGAATGAATGTTTTTACTGGTTGAGTGTATAAGATAGAACACATATCATAGTTGTTGCATGTAAACTGGAGGTTCATATTCAACGAAAGCAAAGATTGAGATTGCAAAGTTTAATGAATAGGTAGTGTAGCAAACTGGTTAGACATAGTTAGAAGAAACCGCAGTAACATATTGTGATAGTATCATATTGCATTAGGACTGTTAATTTATGAAAGTAATTCACGTAAAGTCAAACTGAAGTAGTTTGTATACTTGATGAAGACAAGATACTATGAGTGTGAACGTAGGAATAGCATGCAATGGAGTATGCGTTGAAATGATTGTATGCCAACTGTATATGAAAAGTTATTTCCAACAGCAAATGAGTAACACGAACGTATTAAGGTGCTACAAGTCTTTCATATTGATGAGGTTGACTGAAAGAAATGACTGTTGTCGTAAATGGGGAATTCAGCTTATGTTGAAAGTCAGGTACTGTGAAAGTTTTTATGATGATATTTGTCAAGATTGAATGCAAAGTATCACATCATGTTTATAGATGAAAAGCGGAAGAGAATAAATGTCTTTACAGGTTTTGAGTGTATAGGATAGAACACATGAAACAGTTACACTATGTAAATAAAGTTAAAGGGTCACAGTTGATGAAAGGTAGCTTTGATAGATTTCACATGGGTTGTTATGTAGAATGAATTCATATTCATAAATGGAAGTATGATGTAGTGATAAAGTGTTTCTAAGCCTTTCGTATGACTGTCTATGTAAGGCTGACTTTCATAAGTTGAGAAATGACTGTCTTCATAAGTGCAGAATAAAAGTATTTAGCTAGCGTGCATTATCTTTCAGGGATGATTGAACTCAAGTATTGTTATGCAGTATGTCTTGTGATGATATTTCGTATTGAACACTGTATCAAGTCATAAGTATGGGTATGAAGTATAATAGAATAAATGTTTCATTCACAGGTTGAGAATATAGGAGGCACAAAGTATTGGTTGTATGTCATAGAGGGAAAAGCAAGTAATTTATAGAGTGACAGAGTCGATGTGTATGTGAAAGTATGTCAACGTATACATCCTATCCGAGAAATAGTATTAGGTCTCTGTGTAGATGTCTCAATAACGTTTCATGGTTGTATTAGAATAAATCTGGTCAGTTGGGTAGTTCTCCCTTTAATTTTTTCTTTATATTCTCTCTCTCTATGTCTGCCTGTGTGTATTTCCTTCTTTGTATCTGGTTGGGTGAGTGTTGTGACTTTTTAAGTTGGTTTCCTTTAGAGTATAGAATATTCATTTCGTATAGAATATGATAATAGGAATATATTAAGGTTAGTATCTTTGTATATTGCAAGAGGTATAGCATCATGGTTAGCAAGGTAGAAGCCAAATGATGCCATTTGCTTCTTCTGTTTTTGTATAATGTTCATTAGTTTGATGAATGGTTACAAGTCATCGCTTTATTATCACGAACTCATACGCACACAGACACGCTCACACAAACATGCATGGAATTCACACACATAGAGCTGCTACTCTGCTAACCATGATGCTATACCTCTTGCGATATACAAAGATACTAACCTTAATATATTTCTATTATCATATTCTATACGAAATGAATATTCTATACTCTAAGGAAAACCAACTTAAAAAGTCACAACACTCACCCAACCAGATACAAAGAAGGAAATACACACAGGCAGACATAGAGAGAGAGAATATAAAGAAAAAATTAAAGGGAGAACTACCCAACTGACCAGATTTATTCTAATACAACCATGAAACGTTATTGAGACATCTACACAGAGACCTAATACTATTTCTCGGATAGGATGTATACGTTGACATACTTTCACATACACATCGACTCTGTCACTCTATAAATTACTTGATTTTCCCTCTATGACATACAACCAATACTTTGTGCCTCCTATATTCTCAACCTGTGAATGAAACATTTATTCTATTATACTTCATACCCATACTTATGACTTGATACAGTGTTCAATACGAAATATCATCACAAGACATACTGCATAACAATACTTGAGTTCAATCATCCCTGAAAGATAATGCACGCTAGCTAAATACTTTTATTCTGCACTTATGAAGACAGTCATTTCTCAACTTATGAAAGTCAGCCTTACATAGACAGTCATAAGAAAGGCTTAGAAACACTTTATCACTACATCATACTTCCATTTATGAATATGAATTCATTCTACATAACAACCCATGTGAAATCTATCAAAGCTACCTTTCATCAACTGTGACCCTTTAACTTTATTTACATAGTGTAACTGTTTCATGTGTTCTATCCTATACACTCAAAACCTGTAAAGACATTTATTCTCTTCCGCTTTTCATCTATAAACATGATGTGATACTTTGCATTCAATCTTGACAAATATCATCATAAAAACTTTCACAGTACCTGACTTTCAACATAGGCTGAATTCCCCATTTACGACAACAGTCATTTCTTTCAGTCAACCTCATCAATATGAAAGACTTGTAGCACCTTAATACGTTCGTGTTACTCATTTGCTGTTGGAAATAACTTTTCATATACAGTTGGCATACAATCATTTCAACGCATACTCCATTGCATGCTATTCCTACGTTCACACTCATAGTATCTTGTCTTCATCAAGTATGCAAACTACTTCAGTTTGACTTTACGTGAATTACTTTCATAAATTAACAGTCCTAATGCAATATGATACTATCACAATATGTTACTGCGGTTTCTTCTAACTATGTCTAACCAGTTTGCTACACTACCTATTCATTAAACTTTGCAATCTCAATCTTTGCTTTCGTTGAATATGAACCTCCAGTTTACATGCAACAACTATGATATGTGTTCTATCTTATACACTCAACCAGTAGAAACATTCATTCTGTTACATCCATGAACATGACGTGATAAAATTCACATCATCTCAAAACCTTTTAACAGCGCTTGTCTTCAAACATATACTGAATCTCACATAGCTTGTTTGTTACACTACCAATTCATTTCAATGCGAGCTAATCTTGCATCACTGATTTCATGTGACATAACTTTTCACTTTACTTATTCCTACAATGCTACTACTATGTGTTCTAAACTTTATGAGATCGCTTTCACTTCTATCTCACACTTTCTCCATCATATAACTAAGTGAATAATGTTGATGATACATTATCTGACTAAACTCATTGAGTCACATCCTACACGAGCAGATATTGCTAACATGGATCATATAAGACGCTAAGTCTTGTCATAGGGTTGACTATACTATGGACTTAGTGATTTATCAAAGTAACTTGTACTTCTAAAACTCTAAATCCCTAAATCTTAACACAGGGATACCTATCCTATGGTTTTAGTGATTTAGGAATTTTGCTGTATAATTTAGTAAACTTATGTCTCTGTCAGCATACGACTTTTAAAATACAACACTGACTGATGAATGATGCTCATATATTCCTAGCTTGGATAACAAGAAACTTTCCTGCGTTGACTATTATATATTTTAACTCTTTACACACTTATTATTCCAATCACTAAGATACATACAACTCTTCTATTGAACATGTATCAATCACCTTTCAGCTCACCACATCAAATGTAAAGTGTATAACGTAATGAGCATGTAACTATCTCTCATCAACGATATGAAATCTGTCTTTTCACCATGAGAATTAAGTCTTGCCTTCAAAGTCATTTTATAAAGCGAACATATGCATCACGTATTCTACACTAAAAGAGATCGTTCATTTGTATTATCCAAATCCGTAAGTCCCTAAATCCAGCGGTAGGTAACCCTACCCCTTAGATGATGGACTTTAGCAATTTAGCTGTGTCATTCACCAATGGCTAAGTTAGTAAATGCATGTATACACTCTACAACAACAGTCATCATTGATGTATGTTATATAAAACGCTAAATCTGTAAGTCCAACCGTGGCTGTCATTGCCTGCATTACTATACAACATGTTGCTCTGATGATTCTTCCACCACCCTTACTCTTTCCATTTGAGGGGTAGTGAAGAAATAAATTCATGACTTCAGGTCAAAACCTCTCTCTACACACGTTTATATTTTACATCATGTAAAAGATCCTTGCTACTTATCATAGGGGCCTTAAAACTTTAAACATGATGATTTCATGGCAGTTAGACCTTTGAAGATGTGTGTTGGACACCTTGTCATGAAGTTGAGTTCTCATCAGATGAATTTAATAAGAGCTTCTTCATTTTCTAAGAAAGATAGAGATCCTTGAATCTAGTGTTTGTGTGTGGCACAGTCTGTAACTTTTCTTTGTTAATAGGGTGGCCTCCAACGAATTGGTGACCGGGCCCTCGGAAGGACCGATGGAATACTTCGATTACTCGAAGTATTCCGGACGCTGAATTCTCATCAACGCCAGATATTCTAGCGCCATATCCCTAAATAAAGGGTTCTCCACAAGCTCATGTGGAATAAGATGGACGGGGCAGCGAATTGCTTCGCCTTTCTCTGCCTACAAAGCAGCCAGGAGAAAGACTTTCCCCATCTTCACCCTGCATCCACAGCGGAGCTCAAGGGTTCGACTCATGTCAAAGAAAGCGATATCGAAAGACATTGCTTCAAATGACTTGTAATTGATGAATGAGTGTGAACGTCTCCCTTATATTTCTCACACATTTTTGTAACTGGCTAGCAAGACATTGAAGAATTGAACAAATCGACAGTGTCCATGCTTTAACAGCAAATGGTGACTTGCGCGCGCGCGGAGTGTACAGTAACGAATTGTCAACGTGAGAATCCTTTCAGCCACCCACGATAATCTCTTCGACGCGATAGCAATGAGCTGTGTGGGAATCAGCTAGGTGGGAGGTAGGAGATGGCGATACGTTCCTGCATCCTTGCTCGTGGGACAGATGCGATAGATCTCTGTTTCATGTGGCAGACGGGCGCCAGAGAGAGAGAGAGCGCGTACATCTTTGTGTTCTACTCTATCTGCTGAGGGGCTAGCGCGACAGACGATTGCCCACCTGCTGCCTGCTGAGGGGCTAGCGAGACAAACAGGCGTCAGAGAGCACTTATGATTCTTTGTTGGCACAGGAGGGGCTTTTCACTGATAGGTTTCATGATAAACATTTTGAATGGCAGCATGTTGACTATTGCGAGCCATGTTAAATGTCATGTTTACATCGTCTGCATTCACACAGAAAATGCTGTTTCCTACAAATGAGTTTTCTACACAGACGTATTCATTGTGTGAGTTCAAGGGTCGAGTCATTGAACTAAGACTTATGCGTTTCTACAGGTCTTTATATCAGCTTTCAACACGCCTGCAATCTATGAAAGTTTTACCAACATAAAGTTGTTGACATAAAGTTTCTTACACCGCAGTTCATGTTTACGACTTTCATTTGAATGTCAGATTTGTATGTTCATCTGTCTATGATGAGTGTAAACGTTGTCACAGTTCTCCTTTATTTCCCGTAAACTAGTTGTGACACTTTTGTGTTTCACTTCATCTAGCAGGTTGATTTTTATCTCACACATAATGTTTCCTATCTCATATGCATTCGACTTTGTTATGTCTATACTTGTATGCTGTCGATGCAGAGTGCAAACACGCTGTCTTTATTTACAAAACACACACATTCAATTTGATAAAGGCAAACAACACATTTAGTAAAGCTGGTACGCTAACGAGTGTGACTGAAGAAACATTTCATAAAACTTTTTTCAACGTTCGCTAAGTTTCACAACAACCTGTCAAAGACTTCTTACAAACTTATTTCAACATTTGCATTTAAGCGAACATGTGCTTCACGTATTCTACACGAATGGTTAACACATGTGATATAAAACCCTAAATCCAACCATAGAGGAGCCTAGCCTTGGATGATGGACTTTACAACCCAGGCGATTCAATGTCATGGAATCACACTCAACGTGTGTGACAACATCTGGTTTTATAAAACATTCAACACTTATTCCTATCCATCTCACTTTTATATCCAACATGTTAAACTTAGACTTGGTTTCAACCACTCAAGTCGTCAAAAACTTGCATGCGTTGTCTAATATTCAATTCATTCTGTACACAGATTCGCTTTTCTTCACATCCAAAGTTAATGACTACCTAACAGATGTATTCACTCTGAATTTACACTTCACCGTTTGTGAAAAGACTGTCACATAAAAAATTTTACACACTGCAGTCCGGATCTCAACTAAGGATAAAAACTTTCTAGTGCTGTGGCGAACACTGTTTTCATATAACATTCTAAACTCTCATTGCAGTAGAAAACTGCTTTTAGTAAACATGATGAAGCGAATCTAACAGTCATGAAGTTTGAATTTTCTAATAGGGAAACAGTTGGCAACTGTCTCCCATAAAACTTTCTAACACTGTGAAAGTAAGTTACAAGACAATCTACACTGTGCAGTAAAACCTTCTAAAACTTTCTAGTGCTGTGATGAGTTCGGTCAGTCATACAACTTCAATGATCAAACATTATTTTCACAAACGTGTGTCGTAGTAAAATTATTTGACTACACTAACACTTGCATTTCATGACATGTGTGTTTCATAAAACATCATGATCAAACTTTTCTAACTATACATCAACCTGTGTTGCAATAAAAACTTTTACAAACCATGATAAAGTTTCTGACTAGACTTACGAATACAACGTCAATGATCAAACTTTACTTTTACAAACGTGTGTCACAGTAAAACAACTTGACTACACTAACATTGCAAACCATGATACACTTTCTGATTAGACTTACGAATACAACTTCAATGATCAAATTTTCTAACTATACATCAACGTGTGCTGCAGTAAAACCTTTGTACAACATGATGAAGTTTCTGACTAGACTTACGAATAAACGTCATGATCAAACTTTCTAACTGTACATCAACCTGTGTAGCGGTAAAACTTTTTACAAAACATGACACGAATACAACTTCAATGATCAAACTTTACTTTTACAAACGTGTGTCACAGTAAAACTACTTGACTACACTAACTTTGCTTTTACAAACCATGTTACAGTTTCTGACTAGACTTACGAATAAAAAACGTCAATGATCAAACTTTATTTTCACAAACATGTGTCGCAGTAATACTAGTTGACTACACTAACGCTTGCATTTCATGACACTTGTGTTTCGCAAAACTTCAATGATCAAATTTTATTTTCACAAACATGTGTTGCAATAAAACCTTTGTACAACATGATAAAGTTTCTGACTAGACTTACGAATACAACGTTGATGATCAAACTTGACTAACTATACATCATCAACCTGTGTTACAGTAAAAATATTTGACTATACTAGACTTTGCTTTTACAAACCATGATACACTTTCTGACTAGACTTACGAATAAACGTCATGATCAAACTTTCTAACTATACATCAACCTGTGTTGCAATAAAACTTTTGCAAACCATGATACAGTTTCTGACTAGACTTATGAATAAAACGTTGATGATCAAACTTTCTAACTATACATCAACCTGTGTTGCAATAAAACTTTTGTACGACATGATAAAGTTTCTGACGACACTGACAAGAGCTTGTTCACTAGCAAAGAGAGAAGTCTGTGATGTGTTGAATGTGGCGCATGAATGTCCTCCCTTCATTCCATTCATCAGTTCTGCTTGTCTCTATCACGGAGACGAAAAATTGCAAACATGACGCAGAGAGGTTTCACAAGGATTACCATTGCCCACGTCCCGTGCAGCTACGGACTTCACCGCTGTCTCGAAATCACCCACAGGAAGTATCACACCGAAAATCGTGCACCGTCCATGACTTGATCGCCAGACATGAAAACCGGTGGAGTTGGTAAGAGGTTGACAGACTTTGATCAGCTTGATAGCAAGCCGTGATTCACCAGCGTTTTGCAATGGAGATGTTTAGAGGCCACCCATGACAAGATAGCTAAGACTCAACCGATTGGCGTTCAAAGTGCTACGTTGAGAACTGTGTCAAATGCCCAACATGAGACATGAGTTGCCCCAGCGGTTTCGGTCTAAACTATGACACACTCCCTTGCCACACTTATCACTACGGCATCGTCCGCCGTCCCGAAGGAACACCCTGTCAGTGGAATATTACAGCAAAACTCTCCGTGTCTTGCTCGCTTTCAGTGAAAAGCCGCTTAGTCCATATGTGGCTCAGATATCATTAAAAATGCTTTTATTGACTTCAGCAGGGTCGAAAACCCCAGAAAACCTCCAAAACTAGCGAATTTAAATTTTTCAACTTTTTAGCACTACTCATAAAACGTTTATAAGTAGTATGTCACCTACATCACAGCAAGAGCTGTCGAATGTTCTTTGAATAGAGTCTAAAGGACTTGTAGAAGCAAAGTTATAGCCGTTTGAAGATTTCGGCCTACTATCATCAAATGGTCAGTCATGCTATACTGACTAACCTATAAGTCTGACACCTTAGCTGATATCAGCAATGGAAAGTCAGAAGTCCGATATCGGAACTCAAGAGAAACGACTTACCTGTAGTCAGTTTCTCAACTTAGTGAAATTCCTCTCCCGATCCCATTCTTATATACCCTGTGAATATGCAATCGATAAGAGGGGGGGTGGGGGTCAAAACATCATTTGTCTCAAATTTGACGCTGATTCCAAATCTGGTCTCTGTTTGCCCGTCCGACGCTTGCTTCACCCGCTAGAGCGATTTTCATAAACATTCTAACTCTGTCGTTTTTCGCCAATCTCCCAAAATCTTAAATGACGCATCACATCTAAACGAAGGCAGATACGAACAAGCCATGTTTTCCACTGAATTTGTCTCACTCTTAGCTTTCAAACGAGCTATTGCACGACTTTCTACCATCTCTACAACCAAAGTTGGAAGTGTGACAGGAGGGGGTGGGGGTGGGGGTGGGGGTCAGAACTTTTTCTCTCCGATTGAGTTGGGAAGATGTTCCTAGACCCAAAATTGGCCAAAACGTCCGAATTTGCACTCCATTTTCCCATCCGAGGCCTCCTTCTGCCCAAAAAACGACTTTTCTCATCCCAAAACCACCAAAACCTGACTTTTTCCAACTCTGACAGTTTCCTGCCATTTTCTTCCCTAAACCCAAGAAAATGAGTCCAAACTGAGCTTTCCACTGCCTTTTTCTCATTCTCAGCTTTCAAATGAGCTATGGCACGACTTTCTACCATCTCTACAACCAAAGCTGGAAGTGTGACAGGAGGGGGTGGGGGTGAGGGTGGGGGTCAGAACTTTTTCTCTCCGATTGAGTTGGGAAGTTGTTCCTAGACCCAAAATTGACCAAAACGTCCGAATTTGCACTCCATTTTCCCATCCGAGGCCTCCTTCTGCCCGAAAAACGACTTTTCTCATCCCAAAACCACCAAAACCTGACTTTTTCCAACTCTGACAGTTTCCTGCCATTTTCTTCCCTAAACCCAAGAAAATGAGTCCAAACTGAGCTTTTCACTGCCTTTTTCTCATTCTCAGCTTTCAAATGAGCTATGGCACGACTTTCTACCATCTCTACAACCAAAGGTGGAAGTGTGACAGGAGGGGGTGGGGGGGTGGGGGTGAGGTTGGGGGACCCGTTTTTCTCCTCACGGACCCATTCCTCCCAGCACATCCTTGACGAACTCCCTCACCTTCCTTCCAGAGGGTGGGGGTGGGGGTGGGGGCTGAGTCAGCATGGTGACTCATCGATGACTCATCACTGCACCGCACTGCACTTGAATTTGGAATGGGGTTACTACTTTTATATACTAAAAACTGTGGGTTGTGTTGTATCAAGGAATCTTGGGTCAACAAAATAAACAAATCATACATGCAGTAGGACTAACAAGGTTTCAAGAGCTGCTAATACGTCCGTTATGAGAGGTAAAACATCATTATCAAGTCCGTGGTCATAACGTACAATTATCGGCCGCTATGAAGGTACATAATGTAGGTTGAGAGTATGAGTAGGCCTATACATGCAGTAGTTAACTGATCCTACCTATAATTTACATGAAAAAGCTAGTAGCCTTTTAGTAATGTAAGCTAATTTAGCTGTAAATGAGGTTATCTTAATATGGCGTAATTCGAACTTCAAACAAATTATATAATGATGAATCGATTAGTCTAAGACAGAGGTAAGCACAAATGGCAAGAATCTACGAAGCGACGTAAAGCAAGGTCACGAAATGAGAGGCTAATGTGAGTACTTTAT
This sequence comes from Prostheceraeus crozeri, assembly GCA_907163375.1. Lineage (NCBI taxonomy): Eukaryota > Metazoa > Platyhelminthes > Polycladida > Euryleptidae > Prostheceraeus > Prostheceraeus crozeri. Next base: position 82,999 of record CAJQUW010013497.1, read on the forward strand.
CGGTTAAGGACGTAACACACGGTGTAACATTCATTCGCCTATCCTCTGTATCATGATTCGACGATTTAGTTCAAGCTCATGACAAGATGAAGTGGGTCACGATGAAGAGAACAATAAGAAAGAAAATTACGGGATAGCCGAACTCGTAGACTGTGGGTCGTAGGCGTGACGTCAGTAGCAGTTGTCGAGTAGACAATCAGTATCCAATTGACAAGCAGTTCGTAGGCTGAAGGGCTGAAGAGTGAGATTGAATTTCCAATGGTTAAGGTTAACGTCATTAAATTTGTGGTTAAGTCTACAATGAAATATTTCTTAGTTTTTATTGCTAGGACCATAGAAAGGTGGCGAAGCAAAGAAGAACTCATATTACTTACTCTAGGACATATTCGCCATACTACTTACTCAAAACATTGGTATGGCAATTGCCATACTTGCCATAGCGGCTCCCGCGCCCCTGGGCTGCTAACTTAGTAAGAAGAATCAATGCATGAGGTTAAGTGCTGGGTACTCTACTGTTAATACACTCGTGCGCCACCCTGTATTGCTTGTGACGAAAATGCAGACTTCTCTCTCTTTGCTCATCAAGACTCGGCAGAAGTGATACTTAGCGTAAATTAACTTGTCAAGGCAGCGACGACCAATGGAGTCGCTTGCATTAGCCATTGATCGGCGCAGACTCTCCTTCCCTTCGCTGACGGGAGGGCGAAGCGATGCCCGGTGACAGGGAGCCGGCGAGTGGCTGGGCGCCAATCATACGCTCCAGGTGGATGATCGATCCCACACATTTGGACAGACATCAAAACTCCCTGCTGACGGTCAAAACTCTCTCACTCTCTCCCGCCTACAGTACGCACGATCTCTTGTTGGGAATCAACGACGCTGCTGCGACCCTTCGGCTCACGACCGCTGTCATTGCCAAGTTGACGACTGTACGTACACCCACATTCTCTGCGAACGCCAAATCGGCTCTCTTAAGGGTCACCACCTGCCTTGCACCTAATAAATACATTCACTCACAGGGATTTGGCCTTTTTTTCTGTTCGGACCTTGGGGAGGTCGTAACATGCTTTATATATAATATGCTTGTAGTGCAGCATACAGCAGTTGTAGACTAATATGCAGATCTTGAAATTTCCATTTTTGATGATATAAGATTTATTATTTTATGCAATATGGAACAGATAGAATGCTCATATATTAATGATTACTACATTCATTTAGCTAATAATGTCCGCCCGACATGATAACTTCGATACATCTAAAACGCTAAAGACGTATCGCCCGTGATGTTTTCAGCATATTTAAAATTAGAAAATATAGAATTCCGAAAATAAGTCCATGAGCTGCAAAAACACACTTCGTGGTGCCAACTGCCTACAATGGGCTCACAGTAACCTGTTACTGCCAAGTTCGCTGATGAGGCACGTATATGTACTTAAGTCATTAGATTCTGGGGGAAAATCGAAATGTCCGCATGGTTCTATTATCTAGGCACCGTGGATACTTGGCCACAGTCAATTGGTATGAAAGAGTAATCGTGTAGCGTTCCATTGTCACTCAGCCGTGGATCTTCAGCAGCGCTGGTCTGATTTACTCTACAATATTACATACTTCCCATTGACTGTGAGCAACTCTAGAGCCGCATATAGACGAACTCAGCTGCTGACCAGATGTGTCATTAGTCTTGTCTAAATCTATTATGAATATCCAAACTAAAAAGTTCGAAAGAGATGGCTAAATCAATTTCTGAGTCTACGTACGAAACTTTCAAAACTAAGCTTCGAACTCTGATAAAAGCTTTCTGATATAGGTTTATAATGCTTAAGTATATTCTTGCTTTGTATAGTTATATAGTCCATAGAGCAAATGGAGATCATGAGGCCTATGACAATTTCTCATGATATGAATAGGTTATAACTTCTGCAACTAAATACATGTGCTTGTATATTCATTACCATATTACTGGCTCCTCTTGGATAATAGAAATACCAAGTGAATGGAAAGGACAGCATTTTCGATTCAATAATGCAGATTGAATGCGGATGAAACAAAATTACTTAAGTTTTAAATAATTGGTTGTGATAGCATTTGCAATGATCTAGTACCTACTATGTTTCTCAAAACAAATTCCCTAAAATTCCTTGAATTTATTTTCTTCATATCATCTTTAAAACTACATGAATGCAATAATGCATTCTAGGTGATATATGGTTCAAGGACACTCCAGAAAAATGTCTGGTAGCGAATCGCCAGTGATCAGTGTGGAAAAGTAGTTGGGGTGTGGAATAGTAGCGGATACAAAAATTGAGAATTATTGTAAAAAATTCAGCAACCCATGTTCCGTCTATCTTTACGGGTAATAACAGAGTTTTCTAAAACAATACTCAATCCACACAAGATTGTCCAAGTCTCTCCAGTAGTGGCCAAGTCTCCACACATGGGTGTCACATACGCAATTATCAATATTTTTGTAGGCCATAGTTATCGTAGTCATTTGCAATCAAAATCATTTCATGCAATGATCTGGTATAACAGTACTTCAAGTTCGAAGTCGATACGACAATTGGTTTTTGATGAAAATAAAATAGTGAACTTCAAGTTTGTGTTGGCTAAGTCTCTCCGTCCTCTCCTATAATCCGTTTTATGCAAGTGTGAGCAGCGACTCGAGACTTAGCACTACATAGCCTCTGAGACAATGGGATGACAGTTTTTAGAAGCTCGACGGTGCAACTGCGACTACATGTAAATTGCAATAAATATACTAAATTGAGCATGCTCGAAGTAGGCTGACATAACAGTCATCAAGGAGTCGAACACAAAAATTATGAACACATGTTCACGATGACTGATCTGTCAATAGACCAATGAATCTGAATAACAGAATTGCTTCAGCTTTCCTTTGAATCAATCCCAGAAACATCATGAAGAGCTTCCTGTGTTGTACATTCAACTCAATGAACAATGAATGATACAGTAAAAGATGAAATTAGATATGAAAGGGTTTTTATGTCGGACGGATACCATATCTAAATTTGTCCTATATCTCCATACAATGCATATTTCGCTATCTTTTTAAATTATTATAACAGCACCTACATGTATTTGATAGTTTGGAAACATTATTTATTTATTTGATCGCAAATGAATATGTTATAAAACTAGCACATATTCTTTAATTGATTATATACTATTGATCAGCATGTTTACGTAATGTAAAATTGAGCTTAATACTTCACTATACTTATTAGATGATGCGTCAGATACATGTAATGACTGATAATCATAGTGAACGTTTTATATTTAGCTAATACTTCAGTAAAGCGTAACTAGCGAATGTCCATCCGACATAAAAAAGAGCAGGAACTCGGGAAAAGGCAGTTGTGACGCCTAATTAATTACGGTTTGTGCTAATATACCGCATGATTGAATCAATGAATGCATGAAGAACTTAATTATGCTACTTTTATTATTTTGCCATCACGCAACAAAAATTTTGTAACAGACCCTATGATAGAACAGTCTGTCATATTGATGCTGACTGACTGCCAAACTCATCTGATTTTGCGGCGTTTGGTGTGAATTGTCACTTCATGTGTTAGATCTGAGAGTCCATCATTATTCGTAGTTCTTGTTCTGACTCGGTTTTTATCACTGTGTCGTCAACATAACGTATGGTCGCGATTCGTGTTCCCCTATTATGAACCCATTGAACTCTTTAATCTGTTGTGGTGTTTTTTCATTGTTTCAGATTGTAATGTAAACAGAAACGAGAACGCACTCATCATCGGTTTTCACTCCAGGATGATGCTCGTCCGTCAACTAGTGCAACCACATCCACCATGTACTATTCACGACCAAAATTTGAAAAACATTGAATCTGAAAGCAAATTTATAAAAGAGTGAGAAGTTGACCATTAGTGAAATTTTTGCAGCAAATTATGATCTAAGCAGGAATCACAAAAACTTATGTCACAATTTATTTTTGACAATTTTAAATAAGATTTTCTGCTTCACGAGAAAGAAATTTAGTCTCTTGATTGCAAAACTTAAATATGATTTTAGAGTACCATTGACCAAAGCCCTTACTAATTCAAGAGTATCATGCATCCGCAGATCGCAGATAGTAAGCAATCATTTGAGGAAAAAAAATGAATGATGACGATATGAAAAGCATCCTCGAAAAAGTAACAGCCATTGAATCAAGAATTGGAGCTATCGAGACGGAACAACTCCGGGCCAGTGTCGAAATAGTCCGACAGCCAGAGCGAGTTTCTGCAGGGAACGAGAGCGAAACTGAGACCTTCACAGAGTGATGTACATCATCCTATGCCTACTACGAATCGGCACGTCTGCCGAGTTCTAGTGAGTGAGTTCCTCTTCTTGTCAAACAGGATCAAAGAAAAACACATGTAAATCCAATGGGACGCAAATTGCAGTTTTTAGCTGAAATGAAATTTTCTATGTTTTCTCTGATTAAAGGTAAAGTAGTAAGCCCAGAGTTACAATTTTTGGCATGGAATGTCTTCAGGTCATTTCCTTTCATTTTCATGCAGCCTGTCTATATAGCTAAACGCATTTAGATTTGGCGAGCCTCTTAATGTCGGAAAACACAAACATTTTGAGCAATTTTATCCACATTCAACCACATTCTCACATACATTGCCGATTAGATGCATAATAAAAGCACATGCACATCATAGGAAATGACCTGAAGACATTCCATGCCAAAAATTATGACTCTGGGCTTAGTACTTTTCCTTTAATCAGAGAAAACATAGAAAATTTCATTTTAACGAAAAACTGCAATTTGCATCCCATTTGATTTACATGTGTTTTTCTTTGATCCTGTCTGACAAGAAGAGGAACTCACTAAAACTCGGCAGACGTGCCGATTCATAGTAGGCATAGGGTGTACAGCATTTTGTGAAAGTCTCACTTTCGGCCTCGTTCCCTGCAGAAACTCGTTCTGGCTGCCGGACTAAAATGGATAAGATGAAAAATATCACTGTTGAACAGCAGCGCCTGTTACAGAAACACGAGGCGCAACAACGTGATTGCAATCTAATTTTATCTGGAGCACCCGAACAAAATGTTAGATATGTTGGCGAAGTAATCGATGGTGATCATAATAATATACAAGAAATCTACAAGTTAATCACTGACTCTGATGCAAAAACAGAAGTAACACAATATATACGTCTTGGACGCAGAATCAATCAAAAACCACGTCTATTAAAGGTTACACTTTCAAATAAGAATGCCAGAAATGTAATGTTATATTCACAAAGAAAACTTCGAACTGATGAAGACTTTCTAGAGGCGCTTGGCAAGATTTTCATAAATCCTGATTCCACTGTGCTTGTTCGTAAAGAAGAAAAACGACTCAGGGAAACTTTGACTCAACTGAGGCAATCCGCGGGCTCCAATGAAAATTTTTATATGAAAAGTGGAAGACTCTTTCATGACTCAGTTGTGATCGACAAAATTAACATAAGTAATCAACTATCCTGACTCCTAAATTTTGATGACTGTAATAATGAGCGCTATCTGATTAAAGAGTACATGCTTTTGGTCGTGAATAGCTATGAAGAATCAAAACATTCGTTATCACTCTTCTATTTTCATTTTCTTGATGACCCAATTTGTACTAGGTCCATGTTGCAACAAAGTAGGCGTATTGACGTTGATGAGTACAGTCCATGTCCCTTCACGATTAAGGTTATCTGCATGAATGCTCGTTCACTTGTAAATAAAATGAATATCATGAGATCATATATTGTGACTTACTCTCCTGATGTTGTTTGTATATCTGAAACGTGGGCTAGTGATGCTTTGCCAGACTCTTATTTTAGCGTCACCAATTATGCAATGCATCGTTGTCATCGTGCGAATGTCACAGGAAGAGGTGTCATCATTTATGTCTCTGATCAACACAAGTCATATTATTCTAGTAGCTTCTCTTCGGATGGAGTCGAAGGAATAACCTGTTGTTATCAACCTGCATATAACTTGCATATATCACGGTTATGACCGCGATATATTCATTTCGTGTATCTACAGGCCACCTAATTATGTTTGGTGCAATGATATGTTCAAAGATCATTTATGTTCCCTGTGCAATTATAATAACGCGTATCTTATTGTATGTGGAGACTTTAATTCTCCAGGCATTGATTGGTTTTCTCCTACTACTGTTTGTTTCAATGATCCTTTGTTCGGATGGCACGTTGACAATTTCCTGGTGCAGCATGTAAAATCTCCTACCCGACCTCAGTCAGCCTCAATACTTGACCTTGTCTTCTCATCAATGGATACGAAAATTAGTGATATCACCATAAGTGAACGTTTTGGTACATCTGATCATGCAATTATTTCATTCAAAGTTATTACTGAAGTAAAAGAATTCGAAGCAAGCCACTCATACAACTTGTGTTTTTCCAAGGCTAACTGGTCTAAGTTTTGTAGGGCCCTTCTTAATTCGAGATGGTCGGTTACGAGGTATCTTAGTGCTGATAAGTTGTGGAGCGAATATTACTCCAACATATCTACAGCAGTTGACAAGCATTTTCATAAGACGGAGAGAAAAGCGTGGAATCTTTTTGACAACACATTGATTCAATCAAGAGTTCGACAGCATCGTTGCAATTTTGAAATGTTTTTGGAAACACCGTCACTGTCTAATAAATAGAATTGTCTAAATTCACAGAGCATGCTTGATATTTGCATTGATGACATTGTTTGGTCGCATGAATCCAAACTTTCCATACATGCTGAAAACAATGCAAAGGCATTTTGGAGCTATGTCAGTCATAGCTTTAAGGATTCATGCCCATTCTCTGTCATGTGTGATACTCTTGGTGACCCCATTTTTTATTCTTGTATAATTGCTGAAAAATTCAATGATGTGTTCTGCTCATAATTTCATAGGACGGTGTATACTGCTAACATGCTTCCTAATGCTGCTACAGTTTTTCCATGTCTTGAGCATATTGAATTTTCACCTATGAATGTTTTGAATTGTATTCGTAGACTGCCTATTTCAATTTTTCATTTGGTTTTGATAATATTTGTTACACAATCATAAAGCACGGTCATCTGATTCTTGCATCTGAACTTGCCTACGTTTTTGAATTGTCTTTTAATACTGGCTCCATTCCTAAATCTCTGTGCCTTGTCGTCATAACACCTGTCTATAAATCTGGTGATAAACATGATTTTAAAAACTATAGACCGATTGGTGTGTCGAGCTGTGTACTCAGAGTGATGGAGAGAATTATTGCTGATGAAATTCACAAATTCGTACAAAAACATGAAATAATAAATGCAACTCAGCATGGGTTCGTTTGAGGAGGTTCAGTTGAGACAGCAAACCTGGTAATTTATTACTATGTTTCAAAATATGTTGATGCTGGATCTTGTGTTGACGCGATTTATCTCGACTTCAGTAGAGCATTTGACTCTGTGCCTCATGATCTATTGCTTGAGAAGTTACTTGTTCAAGGAATTCGTGGAAAATTGCATCGTTGGATTTCGGTGTATCTTACTAACCGCGTTCAAATGGCGAAAATAGATAACAATTATTCTGAACCCAGAAAAATTTTGAGTGGAGTAATTCAAGGATCAGTGCTCGGTCCCCTTTTGTTTACTTTATTCATAAATGATATTGATCAATGTACTGAAGGTGTCATGATGGTGAAGTACGCGGATGACGTAAAACTGGCAATTTCGTATAATCATAATCATCAGGTGATGGCCAACACACAAGTGCTGAGGCTTCAGCGGGTAATAAAATCCATAGAATCCTGGTCATACAAGAATGGTCTTAGTCTGAATGCCTCGAAATACAGATCGATCCACTTTGGTCGCCACAATATAAATTTTCAGTACATGTGTTGTGAAAAGGACATTGAGCAAGTGAAGCAACTCAAGGATTTAGGCATGATAATAACTCTACCGTTCTCTTTTGATGAACATGTTCTGAATACAGTATTGAGAGCCAATCGTATGTTTGGATTATTATCAAAGTCATTCAAAACAAGATCTTCATCTATTCTTCTGCCAATTTACAAGTCATATGTCCGTTCAATTTTAGAATACGGCAATGTTATCTGGTCCCCATGGAAGAAGGAATTAATTGATAACGTCGAAAGAGTACAAAGACGCTTCACAAAAATGTTTCCTGATATCCGTCATCTTAGCAATCAACATCGTCTATTGAAACTTCAAGTATTGTCACTATCAGCTCGCCGACTCAGATACAAACTTATTTTTCTTTTTAAAATCATGAATAATTTAGTAAATGTGAACCCGAATGAACATTTCAAGTTTTCTGCAAGTTCTCAAAGGGGAAATCTAAAAATGATTCTAATTCCATCCTGTATCCACAAGTACCGATCCAACTTTTTTGCCATGGACGTCATATCACACTGAAACACTTTGACCCTCGAAGAAGCCTCAGCCACTTCGTTGTCTCAATTTAAAAATAGTGTTAACCGTTATTTTTCACGTTTAGAACTTTGATAGAGTGTAGTGATGACTTTAAAATTCTTCCCACGACTCACCTAATTTTTGTAACGAATAATAGCTTTGGTCAACATATTTGTCACCCTGTTCTTACAGTTCTGTGCATGTAATGTCTTTGTGATTGACAAATATAATAATTATCATTATTATTATGAAATGTACCAAAAGAAGAAAGAAAACATCGAAATTTTATACTATTTTTTTATTTTTTTCACTCATATTGGTGATCACTAGGGCAATTTTTATGACCTAAAAATCGACAAAATATAACCCAAAAGCTTAAAACATAGCAAAAATTGTTTCCATTTTCAGGCAAAAAGTTTAATTAACGGCAAATAGAATGATTTATTTCAATCTTTTACCAAAGTATACCCATTTACAGCTTGTTGTACAAAACTGTAATGTAATACATTTGATGTTAAAAAAGGTCTGACCTTGCATGGCATCTTCAACATGGACAAGAACACTCTGCCGAAGCCAATCCTGGCGCCGCCGGCAACATTAATATCTGTAGGCAATGCATGGATTGGAACTGTCCTCAGACTGCATCGCGCTGTTGAGAATATCAATATTGCGTCATTCTGCAAGCATCGGTCATTTTCTGCCCCCTCTTCCCGGCAACGATGACAGTCTAAAACTACAGAAAAATAACCAAAATATGACTAAATATGATAAGACACAGAAAATATGACAATATTACCTCACCCTAAAAATATGACAAAAATATGACAAAATATAACATGTCATACAAAATTGTCCTCTAGTGATCACATTTAGTGTTGCAAGAAAATAATGGTAGTGAGATAATAATGAAGTCAATGGCAAGTGTAATACATATAAGTTGGTCGTTCTAGTTGCACTAGAAGCATGAAATATGCTACAGATGCAAATCGTTAGGTCCTATATTAGTGCGATTCTGAGTACTAAACGGAAGGGTGCTAAAATTACCGAACTTGGATTAAAAGAAATGCGAAAATGGTTATTAGCCACTAATATGATGAAATCAATATCAATAAAGGTCGCGACACGAGGCCAAACTCAGTGAGTCAGTATGCAGCTGGTGGTTGACCACTAGTTGACGGTAGTTGGCATGTGACTTATAATTTTATAATCGTGAACGGGAAAGTGCAAACTTGCAAGAAAAATTTCAAAGACATTTGACATATGGATTCTCAGTTTATTGTCTAAATTTCACTTTTGATACCATTAGAACTTGTTGACTGCATCTTACTATTTTTATTGACTTGTTATGTAGCATAGACGCCCCTGTATAAAGTATAAATATTTCCTCTTCCTAAGAATATATGGTGACCTTGTTTAAATATAGAATTTATCATAACTGTAATTCAGTGTAGTCTGTATTTAATCATTTCCTTCAAAAATGAATATAATGTAATCCAAATACATTTGTGTTTAATTGCCACTGCAGCTCTTATAGATGGCATTTTTTGACTGGTGGCGGTGATAGTAACTGTACAGTTATTATTGCAACTCACTAAATGAGTACGAATTAAGCACTGTGCTTTCGAACCCAAACAGTGGTATATACCGACTTTATTTTCAACATCTGTAAATATTTTAGTGAACAATATCTAAAATGCTGCTTTACTTAAATTAGATATTCATGGGTCGAAAGTGGTACTTGGTAACTAAAAGTGCCGGTCCGGTAACTAGAGGGCAAAACTTTAATTTGAATATGCGTGCATACCGGATATACACTTGTATGATTAAATTATCACATTAAATTTGCGAGAAAATGTCTAGCACATGAATCAAGTGTCTTTCATCTGAAAGTGTAACTGAATATTGGAAGAAAAACGAGAAATAGAGTTCTTCAAGTCCCACATGATTTTCATTAAATGGGAAATTCACATTGAAGATGATGATGTTCCCAGGCGATTGAAGCAATCAACTTTTCAAACGTGAATTTATCACAAAGGGATTCTCAGACTTGAATAGCTTGCTCTCAATTGCCTTTATCTCCGAGAAAACTGTATAATCCTATCGGTTGCGAGTATGATGAAATGATGTTGATTCAACTATGAAGACTATGGTTCCTCAGATTACATTATCAAGGTAGTACAGCACGCAATGTGGCATTGGCTGACAAATAACACGCTCGGGCTTATCCAGCATCGATCGAGCGCTGCTTAGTCAGGTGCATATAGCTTTTGTACTTCAAATTGTCCTTCACGAATATTCTTCATGATTGTTCCCGATTTGCAAATCTTGATCTGCTTGATTTTGCATATTCATACTTTTCATTATACACAGAATAGTTTTTGCATCATTTCGAAGGAGTTGTTACAGGTGTATTCTATATTTCTGGATTTTATCATTTATTGACAAAACTGACAAAGATGCCTTCTAATCCTGTCACACAGCAACGTGCCTTGATTCAAGAGCTTGCATTCTCAGGTTTCAAATGACCTATGATAAATTTGTAACCGTTCTGGTCATTGTTGGAAAGTGATTAAAATATTGTAATCACGCAATCTACAAATAGAAAATTTTCTACAAGAAAGCAAGTAAGTGTGATAATGAGCAACGCACGAGGAGAACGAACACTTTCTGAACTTCCTTTGATTTATTGCTAATTGAAATCAGCAAGATTTGGCTATGTCCAAACCCAGGACCCTGATGGTAGATCCTATGCCAGCTCCGCTCATCCTTCAACGCTGCCTGTCTGGAGTCTTCATTTTCCCGGTAATTTGCTCCTCAACGTTATTACGAAAAATTGTCCCCATGTTAAGATTTAAGAAATAATATCTCTTGTTCTATCAACTGTCTAGCGGCACGAACAATGTATTTGCTCGAGCTATGACACCAATATTTTAGATGAGACCCATGACACGCTGAAGAGGATGTATGTAAAAATGCAAGTGTGCATGTGAACTTGTGGATTAAAACAATTTGCATCTTTGTATCGCTTCCTTGACATCATACTTTTGAGACAATTTCCGAATTCTACTACAGATTAATAATAATCTATGAATTTCGTTAATTTATTCCCACAATGCTAATATAATTATGCACAGGTAAAAGTAATGTAGACTCTCCCGTTCTGTAAATGTTAAAAACAAACTCCTGTAAATATTGTTTTTAACTCTTACAAGAAGGGAGAGTCTACATGTACATCATTTTTGCCTGTACATAACTATGAAATGCCTCCCGTCGGAAGCAATTAACTAAATGCTAATATAACGTCAGACACCAAAACATGCATTTTTCTGTGTGGTCAAAATAATGATTCAAAGACATATCCATCTCCCGCAATGTTTGAGTTCTCTCACTTCTAAGAGGGAAATTCCTTTGAAACATCTTTCGAGCAAGCAATAATACAATTACGTTCATGTGAAGTATCGCCGATGTTGGTCGACAAGGATAGAACCTTATCGCTTCTTAGTTTCGAGGCTTTAAAGAGATTTAACATTCTAATGTCTTCCTCAAAATATCAAGACACTTGAAAGAAGAGGGAAATTTGGACATTTTGCTTGCTATCACATTAGAGTGGATTGACTTTGAAAAACTGTTCGAATAAGCAAATGAAAGCATCTAAGGTCTTCCACTGAGACTGTGTATAATTGCAATCTTCCCACTAGAGTCATTTGGTCAATGACAAAATCGATTTATGAATGCAACTATTTTCTAGCAGCCTATTCTTGCCTTTCTTTAAATTTGATGACAGCGACATCGACGGACATGTAGCGTAAATGTAAACAAGCGGGAGCATGTGATGGAATACCCGGTGATTTATGTAATAAGTAGTAACCTTTAAATCGGGGCTGCTTTAAATAGTTTGGCAATTTGGAATCGATTGATAAAAATTTTATTTTTCATTTTGTGTGAGAGTGAAAAGATATCTCTTCTATGTAAACTACCGGGAGGAAAAATCAACTTTTCAGTCCCACGGGATCACAAAGCTAACTTTTCCTCCCGCAGTTAACTTTTCTTGTGTAAGATCCTGTGTAAAACAATCATAGAAGTCTGCAAACAAGTTATGATTAGCAAGAGACCACCAAGATATCGATATAGTCCCTGGATTATCTCATTAATAGATTTCGAGGTATAGCGATTAATTTCATAATGAACAATAGACATCTAAGAGTCACAAAATGAAAAGCAGCACTCTTCCGAGAGGAAATAAACGCTTCCTCCCTTAGCTATCTGTCCATCCCTCGCTGCGCTCGGACTGTACGTAGCTGCGGGAGGAAAAGTTGATATTTCCTCTCTCAAAAAATAGCTATTAATTTCGATTTTACATGTCACAATAACAGAGACCGGAAGCCTGCTGACAGGGGTTATCAGGAACTAATTCCATTGCAATTAATTGCGATATCGCGATCGCAATTAATTGATTGAAGTGACAGAATAATGGCATTTAATTCATTGGTGCAACGAATAATTGCATTTAATTGATTGGTGCCAGCGAATAAATGTAATTAGTTAATTGATTGTTTTGTGCTGTACTAATGAAGGATTCAATGGTTGATTTACTTGCAATGCCGTCATCACTCAGCAATCGTAGAAAAGCACCCCAACTCAATGATTTATTTAGGCACTAGGGTTCCTAAGCAAATCTTATTCACAAACTGATCGCTCTCAGGATTATAATGAGGAACTACTTGGTGCACAACGCATTTAGCATCTCTATTGTAGCACTTTAATGATAACTTTTAAAACTTTATTTTCTGTTCTGTCGTAGGGTTATTCACTCACTGGCGTCAGTTATTGCTTATCACTGTAATTGTTATGCATAAACTTAAGTCTGTAATAAAGTTTATCAATAATCACACCCAAGTAGGAATATAATTATATTTATTCCATGTATTGGGTCTACTAAAGTCAACATCCAAATTGATAATAAGTTATTATGCGGCTTGTTAAGTGTTTTATAATAAATAAACTATCCTAATGATCGCAATTAATTAATTGCTTTCCAAAAATAAAATTATGAATCTTTGACCACAGGATCAACTGTTTTTCTCTTTAATGCGGTCTACAGACTTTGGTAACATCTATATTAATGAATGAAGCGGTGAGAAAAACTTCAATAACATGTGTATGCGTTTTTACGAATACCTAAACAAGGATATGGATCTAATTCCTTCTGAAAATGTCATAATATCAAATCGGGATAAATCGCGGGTTACCTTGTTGTTGAAATCACTTATCAATAAAATATGACACGCTTACAAAAGTAAGAAATGGGATCTTTTCCAACATCAGAAGTAAATGGAAAAAATGAAAATAGAAAAGGCTAAGTTGGTGTAGGCTAACAAAAGCCGAGAATCCAACAAACATATGTGGAATGTTGCAAATGATGCTTGCAGTAAAAGGAACAAGAGTGGAATGGATAACCTGATTCACAGGATGAGTAGAATTGAACAAACTGTTATGGCTTTGTTATGGATAAATTGTTATGGATCAACGAAAATCAACTTTCTTGGTCACTCTTTCAATTTTTATGATTTCTCAAAAACTGCACTAAATTTTCAGGCGTTGGCCTTCACGTGGTGCGATGATGTAAACAGGTCAAAACGCTCGTGCGTTCCTTTTTATACGACTGGTCACAGGACTCAAGTCATCATATCATCAAAGGTGAACAGACTTTATGGTGCCATACAACTAGCTAGACAGCATCAGTTTCTGTAATCATCGGAAAAAATAATTTAATTCATGCTTTCTATTTATTTCTGGTCTTTGTATTCTGATGTATTTACTTCCTTTTGTAGTAATAATAGTGATAATAATAATAATATTCTTTATTTACCCTTGAAACACAATAAGGTTGACTCTCTTTTCGTTGTGGTCGAGCAAACAAGTAATACAATGAGGTAGAAATACAAAAACGAAAGAAATGTAGATGTCACTTTCTGAAGCAATCCCAACAAGACTGGTAACAGGCTGAAGTAAATTGTCGATAGGTCAGTAAGAGACGAAATGGTAATGGCAATTCATTGAAACAACGTGGATCAGTAGCACAAAAGTTATATCACGAGTATTCATTTTTTTATTTGAGAGATGATATAAATTGAAGGAGTGACCAAGAAAGTTGGTTTGTCTTTGATCCTATGAGAACAAAAAGATGGACAAACTCCAGAAAAACATGATCATGTACATGCGCCGACTTCAGTTGGGTGATATCAGTGAAGGAAGTTTTCTTGAAGCTCTCAAATCTGAGTATGAAGAAGTCATCCCGATGGAATCCATCCGCGTCTTTTAAAAGGGGGCGCTAATTGTCTATACAAACCACTAGCCATGATATTCAACCGTTCGATTGTTGAGAAAAGGTTTCCATCAACGTTCAAAATTGGAAGACTATCTCCAGTGCCAAAGAAATCAAAGCCGACAATTAAAGACTTCCGACCAAGATCAGTGCTATCGGTTATTTCCAAAGTTTTCAAGCAACTCATTTTCGATCGTGTTAAAAGAGATCTTATTTGTAACAACACGCTTTTCGTCCTCTTGGTTCAACCACCAGCGTTCTGATTAGTATTGTTAATACTATGACATTAAGCCTTCTTCTGATGTCTGTGCTGTACATCTGCAATCTCTCGATATATCGAAAGCATTTGATACTTTAAGCCATCATTGTTTTTTGAATTATCTGAACTGGGCTGGTTTTGATCATGGTATGTTTTCCACCGTGATATAATGGGCCAAGTATGTTCCTGCAGGATTGTCAGGTAACGCTCGTTGTTTATCGCATGGGTCGACCAGTCTATCATCCGTCATTCAGCACCGCACTGTCGCCTTTGGTTGACCTTGTGTCTTCTCCATTTGGGGATCGTGCTCCGCCCAATATTGGCAATTATGGCGATTGACCATTCCCCCCACATGTAATACAGCTTCATCACTCCACGATATGCTTGAATAGTCCCTGCAGGATATTTAAGGAATAGGTTGTCGCCAAGGAAAGTCAAGTTCTCCGGTTGATACCTTCTTTAAAAGATTGTAAAACACGATGCATTTCGTGCACAACCGGTACACATGATCACGCGAATAATGCCTCTTAAAAAAGGCATCAACCGAAGAATTTGGCTTTCCTTGGCTCCAACCTATTCCTTACTCTAGGATATGTTCTCAATATTTCTCGTCACTACTGTTCAAGCCAATCCAGCATTGTCTCGGCAAACTCCAGCAGTCTGTGGTCACAGTCTTCAGGAGTCAGTTCTTGCAGATCATGAGGCTTCCATGGGCTTCCCATGGGGAGGGTTTTCATGGGGAAACTCTCACTCTTTTTGTAACACGGAAAGCACTATGTATCTTTATAATCTGCTTTCGCAAGCAGCCTCACGTGTGGACTTCTGAGGACACCTTGAAAACACTTCCCGTGTAAGTGCCACATTTTCCTCAGAACATGACGTTGATAGACGACTACTTCTCTGTACATTTGTAGCAGACCCAGTGGTCATCAACTTCGTATGACAATTTTTGATCGTCTCTGGCCGGATGGACTCATTCCTCCCCTTAATTTTATTGAATAGCTATTACTGATTTCAAGACTTCGCGTCGTGCAGCGACTTGCGCACGCTCTGTAGTGGTCAACCGCTCGCTCATCTTACTTCGATTAGAAATGAAATGCGTGGTCAGAAGGTGTGCGCAATCAATGAAGTTTGCGAAGTTTCCTCCATCTGTTATGACTGTTGAGAGAAACCATGAATAAGAGATGACGTATCTCTATGCTCTATGGGTACAGAGAGGACAGTCATGTTCTTCATTAAGCTATTTAATTTTCACTGCCCAGCTGATTTTTATTTTATCTGTAGACGATAAAAAGATAACAAGCTTTCAAAAAATCTAGAAAAAAAGAATCTTTTCTGAGAGTATCAAACTTATTCCATGCATATTCCTACTTTATGGAGTACATGAATTTAAAATTTCATTGCAATCCGATGAAAATTAGAAAATTATAGTTAATTTTCACTATTTGTATAATTGACCTTTCTTTCGATATCCTTTCGAAAATGCTTCACATAATAGAGCATCAATAATATTCCTAGAAATTTGCAGAAAGTGCCATAAGCAGAAATCACATTACCAATTTCTCAGGGAAGCGTCATGCCAGCTGACAACTTGACAGAATGCTTCGCGAAAAACAGCGAAATCTGAAATCCACAGCAGTCAATCTCTCTTCAATCTCTTGGCTACCAAAGTGGGATGAAAGGAACAATCACTGTTTTGGAGAAGCAGAAGCTGTGTGTTTTTGTGATAGAAAGTCGGACAGAGAGACCACTTTTGCCTACTCCTCCTGCAGTCCAACCATGTGTATTTTATATCGACCTTTTGTGTCATGCCTGTCAGTGAATTAAAGTTGAATCTTCTAGGTTTATAAATTTTCATAGGCTAATTTCCCTATAGTGCTTGTAAAATTGTGTGAATTTTATGCATTGTGGATGGAGATTAATGCAAAGCAAAATTTTTAAAATAACAGATTTGCACAACTTTCAAGAAGGTCTATTTACTTATGGAACTGCCATTTAAAGATTCAAGCATGTTCAAATTAGAGTAGTCTGTATGACGGAACACAAATTGATCATTGAGTTATTTCACTCAATGATCACTGTTATTTCACTTCGACATCGGACAACCGTTAAGAAAGCTACTATCGATTACTTTAGAAAATGTTAGCTAAATGTTAATCATCCTCTTCATCATTTGATTCCTGAGCGACTGAGATGCAGTGGTCATTTGTGCTTGCCTCATTGCAGAACTGACAGAAGACAACGCACATTTATTCCGTACGGATGTTTACTTGCAAATTTCGAATAACCGTCTCTTGCATATAAATAGCATATATTATATTTGCATTTCAAAATGTCTGTATGACTTCCAATCTCCTATGAATGAATACCTTACTTACTTGCATCCAGACACATTCATTAATTCAGTCATATTCATCAAACATATTCATTAATATTCAGTGACAGTGCTATGATGAATCTTGTTGTGCTTGAAAACGTTCGATTACATTGCATTTACATGTCCATAAGAGGTTATCTCAAGATAAAAATAGAGAGGTCCCTAATTAGATCCGACGTTCGAGTCCAGACTGGTGCCATTATTCTTATCTTACGCACTATCTCGGTTTAGATAGCTTTGATGACTGAGCTCTATTGGGTCTTCGGGAGTGGGTTGCATCTATGGTTATTGCTTTTATCACAATGAAGGTAAATATATAGGAATAGTGTCAACAGTCAACTTTACAAATAAAGTCAAGTATCATATTTGTTCAGCATAATATGTAGGAAGATCTTCCATTGAATACGTTTCACTTCGATGTCTCTGTGCCATGCAGCTTTGCAGACTCATCTGATAAAGGGGCATGTAAGTAATTTGTTTTGTCACTGCTAATTTCACATGTAAGTGACTTATTTCTTCATCGTATTCAACACTCTGCATGAATATGCACTCTCAAATTGCAACAATTAAAAGTTTTGTTATCCATGAATGAGGTCACAATCAACTTCACACCTACGCCTGGTGAAGACATGTCTCTTGACAATATTTAAATCATGATTGACAAGGTGTCAGAATGAATGAAAACAAGCTTCCTCTCGGTGGTAGCACACCTCTGATTTCTTTTACTGCAGACATCCTTCAAGGTAGATAAATTCTGAAGAATATGGATTATTCAAGCACCCGTGTTCAATTATTGTTCATGATTATAAATAGTTCGCAACACCTGCTCAGGAATTTCTTAAATACTCGTATAATTTGTAACGTAGAAAATACATGCATGTGCATGCTGATTTTACAACCAGATGAAAATGCTCGGCCTTTGAATCTGAACTTCATTGCAGCGCCGGAAAGTTTGTTGTTCAAACCCTCAGAGATCTAAGGGGGTCCAGTGGACCACTTCTACAAATTCTTAGTTTACCTGCTTAAATCGATATCAAGTCATTAGGAAAGTTGATTTTAAGTAAGACAATGATGTTTCCGTGTAGCAAGTCAATATAACTAATCCTTTGAGTGTCTTTCAGACTTCTCAGTAAGCACATGCTAAAATGTGGTGTTATTGTCATTCAACGACATTTAGCACATTATCAGTTGTACAAAAAGTTGGTTTTGCGGTGTTTGCTGTCGTCATGTAACCTCAGATAGTTGATTTTAATTAAATTGATTTATTCCATGCAGCATAACCCTTACATTTGGCCATTTTTTAAAATTTATCCATACCAATCGTAAATTGGCCTAAACTGAGCCATAATTGCTGCATTTTAAGACCCTCAAAACAGCTGTGGAGATCTCAAACTCATGAATTACTGATGTGAAAACTTTGTCAACAATCTGTTTTCAGTGTTGAACTATGAATATTTTGATAGCTTTCATTTTGAACATTGGTTTATGCTGAGTTGCTCATGTAGGGCAACTAGTCATGCACGATCATGTGCGAAAGCAAAATATTCACATTTTGCGATCTTCCAGCATAACGCACATGCACGAGCATGATGCAAACATTGAGTAGATGAATTCCACTCCGTATGCACCATCGTCGACGGGCACAAAATCCATTTTTCATCTGATAGTAAAAATTTTGTTATGGGAATTTCTACACCCTCTGAGATCCCCCTTGACCTATCTATCATACTTCTGCTGGTTCAATTGAAATGAAACATAATGTATACAGATTCACTGTCAAAAATGATGATTTTGCATGAGTTTAAGGGGTTGATATATCCTCAGCACAAAAAGTGAAGTAGAAAAATATGGCTCCGGGGTTAATGATCAGTACAATTTTCCATCTTCGCATTTCATATAGTTAGGATTGTATTCACCTCTGAAATTGTCATGCAGCATGAGAACGCGACATCAAAGCGAAAACGAGAAATAAGGAAATGCTTTAAAGGCACATGGCATTTATTCCACTGATGTTTGTCAGTAATTGAGAGTCAAGGAAAGAATTCGAGACACTTTTGGCCTGCCCCGGCCGTAACATTTTGATGACCGGTCGGCCGGTTTATTTAATTAGACCCATGTCGACCGCTGACTACATTCAGTCTAGAATAAATTGCATAGTCAATCATTACAACATCAAGAGCATGCAAATATGCCACTATTTGAGAGTACACGCATGTTTTGTGACAAAATATTGCAAACAATTCTTTAAACAGTTAAAAATTGATTACCGGCAACTTGCATGTATACATATAGTTCAACCCTTACTTTATCTCTAATAAAGCTTCCGGAATCATATATTCTAGCCTGTTTGAATTTTGGAGGCATTGTGTTTTATATATCCTATCTCTTATGAAATTATTCCAGATCTTGGATAATTTCACCACATGGGATAGTTTACCATATGAGACGTGGAGCTTAGAGATGCAATGAGTAATGGATTTCAATGCAATCTGTGGCCTACTACCCGAGCATTTGACAGTGGATCTTGGATGTTTGCTTGATAGGCTAATTGCACGCGATGAATTTTGATTGTCGTAAGTACGACAACACTCTGACTCGGTCTTTGGACACTCATTGAAATGAAACATTGATGACAGTTATGGCGAGCTCATTGTTCCAGACTCTTATACGTCAATTCGTGGTCATCAATGTTTACTCAAAAGATCTGAATTTAAACTGTAGTGGAGATGGAGAGTTCGCCATTGACGTCGCAAATCACGAGAGTTCCTTTACCTTCACGAGTGGAGAATTGCTCACTTCAGTGAATAACTTTAAATCAAGTTTGCATGTCGCAGACAAAACATCAGCACAGTCAGTGATCAAATTGGTATTCTCAGAACTTGTATCGTTGGAAATTTTTCATTATATTCTAACTTAGAATTAGTTGAACGCTTAAATTTTTCTTGTGAAGGCGGGATATAGATATACGCATATATTATTATTGCATCAATGTTATTATTACATCAATGCCTGTTATTGTATGTTTTCAATTGCTTCTGTTTGAATAACTTTGAACATACAGTGTACAGTACACTTAACATTATCGTAAATTATAAAGTAGGCCTACAACTCATTAGATTAGTAAATAAGTCACTACACGTACTACTGTTTATCGCACAAAGCATGCTATGTTATCAAAGTACAAATAATTGCATTGCATAATATTGTGTTGCAATAATGACTCTCGCTTATGCGGAGTACCGATAGGCCTACCATTCATGCATTTCACGTATGGTGTGTGGAAATTGAATAATGGCTAATGGCACAAATTGACCAAATAATATCTGCCGATCAAGGCCTTAACCAAGCGGTATAGAGACGCCAGCCAATGTCCTATCCCCGACCGGCCGGTTTTGAATACGTCGGCCGCCGTCCCGGACAACGGCTTGGCCAAGGCCGGTTCCAACCGCCGGTTGATGTACTCAGAACAATTTGAAAGAAAGCAGTTGATGGAAGAATTTAACAGAAGGAAAGAGGAAGGCGAAGGAATTATTATCAGAAATGGAAAAATCTTTCCTCGGCCTAATCCATCTGCATGACTAAATCAGAGTCTTCCTTTGCCTAGCATCTGCTCATCTAACGCGAGATCCGTGATTGATAAGATGGACGAATTGAATATTTTTGTGCGTACTTAGCTTCCTGATTTTCTATGCACTACAGAATCCTGGATGAATTGTGATATACCAGATAATTTAATGAGTATCCCTGATTACATAATTTACTGTGCGGATCGTAAAACAGGGCGGGGAGGTGGATCTGTCTGTTGTTGGATAAACAGCAAAGTCTCAGTGACCTGTTTGTTTGCAGAATCTGCGCTATCAGATGTTGAACTGCTCATTCTTTGTGTTCTTAGGTATCTCCGTTTCAAATGTTTCATGGTAACATTGTATATTCCTAAAGGTGGTTCTCTTGGCGACCATGCTGCTCATCTTGTAATGGAATATGTTGTCTCTACCATTGATAACCTTCTTCTCGATATCAAGGATATCCTGTTCATATCATGGGTGACTTCAACAGAGTCTGAAGTACAGATTTGGAAATTTCTTTTGGAATGAAGAATGTTTGTTATCCACAAGGCCACACGTGACAATGCGGTTTTGGATCTGATTTTGATTCCGAAAGTCAACGCTTGTCACTACACATCTCCCATCGTACATCATTCGCTTGGTTCGAGAGCCCATGGTGTCATACTGTTGAAGCCTCGTCGATGTCTGGCAACAAATCCTAACTTAATTGAAGTTATGGACTTGCGCAGCTCTAATATCCATCGTCCCATGATCTCTTTGATAAATAAGGATTGGAGTATGGCATTCTCAGGCGTTTCCCTCGATGTCGCATGCTCTTAATTCCATTTGAATTGTGCTCTTGATATGATTCCTATAGACTTTGTTCGCAAATCACCCTCTGACAAACATTGGATGAACAATGCGATCAGGGTACTTATAAATGAAAGATACCGGGCCTATCGTGAGAAGAATTGGTCATTACTTGCTCATTATAAGCAGAAAGTCAAAGAACCATTTATCCTCAAAAATTCATTGGAGTAAGAAATTCAAAACCAAGCATTCTGTATGGGATGTATACAAGATCGTAACCAAGAATCAAGAGAGTGATAATAACTGGCCTCTGAAACTGGATCCTGATCTTCCTATCTTTGATGTTCTGCAACAACTTAATCAAAATCTCAGTGATCGTTTCATTGATGACTCGATCATCAATAAGAACGTATTTGAGTTTCAGGCCTCCTGTTGAGTTTTCCCCAGGAATGATAGAGAATCACTTGAAATCTGTGAAACCTGGCACATCTGTCGGACCGGACAGTATTCAGTCGATTGCATGATCTAAATTTACCAGTGTTCTCGCGAAACCTCTCGCTACGATATTCAATATGTATTCAATTTGATATATCAATTTCAGCCGGTAATCTTCCATCTCCCTTGGAAAATGGCAGACATTTTACCATTACCTAAGACCAATCCTTCTACCTCTACAAATGTCTGTCCCATATCTATCCTTCCAATTCCTGAGCAAATATTCGAAAAAGAGCTCTTGAAAGTCACAAAGGATCAATTCATTTCAAAGTTTGATGACAGACAGTTTGGCTGCAGACGCAAGAGCTCTACAGACAATTTTCAAGATAAAGACGTGATTGCCTGTCATATTATTTCTGATGACTTATGGGGTTCGACAAAGTTTACCACAATCTTTTGCTGGAGGAAATGATGAGCAATAACTTCGACCCATTCGTACTTTCACTTGTGAGAAACTATCTTACCATGCGATTTCAAAGAGTGAGCTGGAGTGGCAGTTACAGCAACTATATTAGTGTTAGTAGTGACATTCCTCAATGGTCATCCATCGGACTTTTAGCATCTGGATTCTTCATGTCTGACTTATCCCTCTCTAACTATAAGGATTTGACATTACTAGAGTATGCCGATGACATTGTTGTTATCGAAAAAATCAAAAATGATGCATTATCAAGTCCACATATGAACGCTTTCAATGACATTTGCTGTTGGTCTGAACAGAACAAAATGGTAATTAGTGATCAGAAGTTTCAGCAAATGTTTGTATCCGCTCGAGATCCGTCCATGTTTTCCCATCTTGAGGTTCCTAATGTTTCAGCAGTCGAACATGTGAAGATATTTGGTGTTGTTGTTGATTCTAAGTTCAATTGGAATGCACATGTAGTTGGAGCATCAAAGAAAGCGTCGGCTGAATTTTTTGAAGAACACAAGGACAAGAAGGAAAGTATAAAAATTAAACTGGACAAACAAACACTAAAACAAATACATGCAAGAATATGTGCAAGGGGCTCATTAGCAAGATGACCAACTGCCTTCGTCTCGTTTCGGGTCCTTTACCATCTTGGACACTAAGGAGTGGCGGACCCACGCCACAGGCGTACCTCATAAAGTAAAATACACAGAAATGACGATACTCAAAATACTGAGGATGTATTCAATTCATACCACATTGGACGGACAACTGTCTGCTTGAAAACAAGCCAAACTTCAGCAGCAGCAAAAAATGCTTATGTAGAAGCTTCCCATGCATCTTCTTAAATCAAACATAAGATAGTCTCTTTTTGTAAACAATTGGCATGTGATTTTAATCTTATCAGCAACGTAGCAAAAATGTAAGCAAATACGTAAATATCTTGAAACTTGACCTGCAAAAATTGCACTACCTATATAGGAAGGACGAAGACTTTCAGGAAAGGTGAACAATACAACTTCAAAAGGGAAATCATCAACTTTGTGAAACATTGATGAGTGAACTCCATCTTTGAAAAGCACTGATATTGACATTCAAATAAGCTATACATTTGTTGTTATTCCCCTTTCTTTTCCTTTTCTTGTCTTTTCTTTCCTTATCTTTTCATAAACCATTTTTGTCTGTTGATGAGCTTGTATTGATTTCTATTAATTGCATACGAAGTATCCTAGAATACGCCGCACCGATGTTTGTGAATTTGAGGTCCATTCAGTCTGGTGTTATTGAAAAAGTTCAAAATCGAGCTCATAGGGTTACTATGCGGTTCTTCTTCGTGTAATTGTGGAAATTTTTTACCGCTGTGCTATCATCGACTGATAATTTGCGTCAAGAGAAACTTGTGAATGACATATATCAGGCACATCTATGACTAATATAAAATATCTAAGGGACGTTCAACTCCCATACCATACTGGGCTGGAGGCCAGTGACTTTCGTAGATTTGATTAATGACGGTTGTTTGTGCACATCTGGATAAAACCGTGAAACAAGTTGTAAACATTTATCCAGTACTCTAATACTCTCATTCATACAGGGAATCTATTGAAAGATTCTGGACCCAGTCAAGAAGAGACTAAAGAATTACAAAACTCACACAAGAATAGGCAACTACATGTAACTGTCAATAACAGCTGCAATATCGACTGCTAGCGATTGAAATTGTTCACCTACGACACGTTGCATCAATGGCTATTGGTGTGGATTCCGTACATTTTATACTTGCTCTGTGAAAATCAATTCATCAGTGTTTTTTCGAAGACTTGTGGACTCTTTCTGGAAAATTTTTGATAATCTATTTCCTTTGCTCAAATCAGTCATGGACTAAGTGATAACAAGTGATCAGTGATGATTTTACTTGCTACTACAATTATTGTAGCAATATGTCCCATGCTTTATTCATTGTTATATATAAAAGACATGATTGAAATCTAAAGAAAATCAGAAAGTGATTTTCAATCAGAAGATTTTTTGCAATCAGAAACGAACAAAAAACAAACTGAAACGTCAAAAATTGATAATAATTTGATTGGTATATAACTAATGAAAATGATAAAAGTTAAGCAAGAATCGTTTGAATATCCACTCTTTCGGATGATCCTTTATCAAGATTTTGGTGGAAAAGTGCAACAAGTGCTTCCAAGTGCGCCTCCTCGTAATGAGTGGTTGCCGATGTCAATATATTTTTATCTTTTATTAGACATCTCGTGATTATAGAGCATCGCCTGTGATGCCTTCAAATTATAATTAAAGCTCCGACGAACAGATAAAATGTGATTATGATGTCAGTATTCATAAAATGCGAAGATTATATTGAATAAAAAAGAAACCAAACGGTGGTGATTGATGACTCTCCACGATTTTAAGGTCCTACCATATTGGGCAATTCAGGAACAGCATTGATAAAGATTTAAGTTGATAACGAAATCCGTAAAAATTTCGTCGGTGTATATGAAAAGATTCGCGCATCACTGTGATGAAAAAAGAGCCATCAATTTTCGTTTAATTAAAGTTGAGTAATTCAAGGCCGGAAATAAATCACACATGTTATCATTGCTCTTGAATTCTCGGATAAAGTCCACCAGTGGTCCAAATTATTATGCAGGAGGAGTTTTTAGATAAGGCAATGGGAAATAAATGAATACAGAGTCACAATTTATTTAAAATTGACCATCGATGATATGCTTGCATGTGTACATGTACACTGCACAGATTCTTCCGACAATTTCTCTGCAAGAATGGGACGGCCATATTAATTAGTATGTACAGCAATCAATTCAGCTGGATTCTGATGTATTTTACAATAATAGGAGAATAGAAAAGGGTTTTATTCAATCAACTAAAAATGAAAAGGTACCATACAAAATTCAACATTGATGCAAATATATGTTAAATACATTCATAAAAAGACATGCAGTGACATGTGAACACCATAGATTGCTTTTATAACTTTTCATTGAGAAATGAAAAGGTAATGAAGTGAATTGTTTGCCACTTGGTCCATGGTTTTATCAAGATACACACTATCGTCACTAATCAAGTCTACCAAAGTCACTGGTCTCCAGTCCAGTACATGGTATGGGAGTTGAGCGTCCCTTAGATATCTTATATTAATCATAGATGTCCCTGCATATATCATCCCTTACATCGTCTCGCTCCCGAGAAGCTACGCTACTCTAAGAAATTTGTCGTGCAGAAGTGTAATTCGTCCCTCTCTTAACTTCTCCGGAGAAGTTCCATGGTCACTTTGACTCGTCTTCTTGATTCTGGTTTCATTTGCTAATTTCTATGTTATCTTTTTCAAAGCTCCGATGCACAGGAATTTAATAGCGTGCATTAAACTTCGATCACACTATCGCTCTTCCACTGATAGTAAAACATTAATAAAAAATTCTCCTTTTTTGACACGTACATGAAATGTCATTTAAACATTTACAAACATTTTTACTGCAGAAATGAGGACAATGGTTTCACAAACTTGAAATATTTATGCTTTACATTCATTTATGTCTGAAACAGACAATTTTTATGATGTTTTCAAGCAATCGACTGCACATAATCTCCATGTACAATCCCTGCAGTGATGGTTCAAAGCATTCTCGAAGACATCAAATCATAATCGCAGTTGATTAGTGAGATTATTTCAAACTTTCTCAATAATATAATGCGTGGGAAGGGAATGTTGTCTGGAAATTTTCTTTCGTCCTAAAACCATGATATATGACAGGAATTAAATAAGTTGTAAAAGAAGGATAAACCAACAAACGACTTATTGACAATACTTTTAGGTTGGAATGCGACATTCTCTGCCCTTTACAAGATCAACCACAGAATTAGATTGTCTATAAGCGTATCACTTTACTAGAAGTGCAAACTGATTCAAAACGATGGCACATACCGGAACTTACTAAGTGGGCAAAACGAAATTTTTAATACCTTGCAGAGATAGGAAAAATAGTCATGGCCGCTTGCAGATTGCTATGAATTCCTTCAAAATGCTCCGATCGCCACGATTCCTTCAGATTCGAAGAATCTAGTTAATTGCGCAAAAGTTTTCTCGATAATATTAGACGCTCCGATCATCATTGAAAAAATTAGCAGGTGCACGAAAAAACGTTCGCTAACTTCTCTGTAGAACTTGACATTGACTTTGTCTCTTTGCTGTGTGATCCGGTTGATAACAGTCACTTAAACTTTGCACATTTGGCGTGTTTAATGTTGATTTTTTTGCAGCGTCATTGTCGCTTAAGTTTGGAATTGGCCATTCACATTGGACTTATATTTCTGCGACTGTCAATCATCGGACAACCAATTCAATCTCTCGATTTCATGAGACATGGAGAGTGAATGTGTCTTAGGAGAAGGTCATGAGCCAAAATTACTCAGAAGGCAGGCTTCAGTTGTATTTGTTCTTGCTTTCATCGAATTCAGTAGGAAATTTGCTATCAGAATATCTAAAATTTATTACATAATTCGCTATAATATTCAAAATCAATACAAAACATTCATATTTCAGCAATTTTGTCTCGCCGTCTGCTCTGTGTGATACACATGTTGGCTCATCTGATAGACATAGAAATCTCAGCAACATATTCAATCAGTTCATCGATAAAAGTGGTCGACTGCGTCATCTATTCAGAGCACAGGTTAACAAATTTTCACGAAGCGACCACAATCATCATATCAATAAGAAAATAGCCACTTTCACAATCTGCTGCATCTATTGCCAATATCCGCTGCTTTTGTAAGTGCTCCAGTCTAGCCAATCACTAAAGCATAGTGCATGGAGGGGCCTCTGTGAGTCTTTCATGTTATGAAAATAATTGTCTCCATGGCGGGAACTATGCGAGTCATCAGCTTTTTCATATTCTGGGAATCATTTTGGTGTGAGAACTACCAAAATCCGAGCACTGACGGCTGAGAACGAAGTCGAAATGTAGTTTGGTGACATGGACTGACTTCAGTCCTCGTCGATTGCACGCACAATGAAAGGTACTATTGTTTGACGTGTGTGAAGGTCAGTAACCTCAACACTTTCGATCTTCCAACGCATTATTTGTGACAGAATCGGTTCTACTGAACGAATTTTAGCAATTCGGAATGCGATTTAATCACCGTAGCATACTACACTCAGAAATGTTCTCAGATTGACGCTTTGTTCTAGATCGTTAGTCGGTCAAAACTCAAAATCGCGCGATTTCCAGTAGAATTCATGCGACAATTTATCCGCTTTCAAAATGCGCGACATGTCTGAAAGGCTTCATAGGCTGTAATGTTCCCCTGACATCTACACGACTATGCTGTTGTCTTCCATGGACATAGCTTTTCAATTGTCCCTGTTGGCCATTTTTCCACGGAAAGGGGATTGCGAAGGCAAGAATTTCTCACATTGTGGACGACATGAGCGCCATCACCTTCTTCATATTCTGGGGATCAGTTTGGTGTGTGGATCACCGAAATCTAACCACTGACAGCTGCGAAAGAGGTCAAAAATGTAAATTGGTATTGATTACTGACTTCAGTCATTGTCATCAGCACGCGCATTGGCTACAGTATTGATTGATTTACACGAGTTCGAGAACATCAGCATTTTGGAAGCCCCAGATCGACACTCGTGAGGCAACCGAATTGTTAGACTCTGTTTTCTTTGCAATAGTGATACAAGCGATTTATCGCCACAGTTAGCCGATTTCTATGTAATTGCTCCGCAATGAATGGCATAGAATTCGTCTTTCAAACATAGATGTCCATAACCAACGATTTAGGCTGTCCAACTGTCAGTCGATGTGACCTGGATTGTGATTGTTCAGAGAGTGTCGTCAGACAAACGCTATCTCAGCGCTGTCATAGCGTTCTCAAAAGACGGTGCTTCAAACAATAGCACTGTCATAATAAACTTCAGATATTACTAGCATCGATCTCTATCATAGATTATCGAATTCCTATGATCTTGAAATCCTTCAAAAATAGAATAATGCAACGAAATCGAGCTCTTTTATGAGAAAATTCCAAAGCATTTACAGTAGATTAAATCTAGCAGATTTGATTAGCTCACATTATCTTTGTCACTTGGATTAAAATAGTCAAACTGAAAAAGTGGATCTGTCACGATCCTTTGATTTCACAAATGACTGGTTGATTATTCAATTTATTCTGCACTACATTGGCACGGACAAAAATAAATTCTCTCTGCTTAATCTTGCAAAATAAACCATCTATTAAATTTGATAGTCACGTAATTTCAGCTCTTGATTATTAGAATTCGACGACTAAATCGAAAAGCTAAATTCTATCCTCAGTTTTATTTTTCTTGCTTCGATACGTTTCGAGAAAAGTCAACAAACTTTGTCGATTAGAACTGTCGCATCGGCAGAGTTCTATGAGTAGCTGTTTGCGCTCAAAAAATTCGCACAAGTCTTTGGTGTTTACTTTCAACATTTCTGCTTGTTCTACATACCTGATCAAGAGTGAGAAGAACATGTCTCACTGTTACCTATTTTTAGTGAAGTCCTTGCTTTGTAGGAGCAAATCTTTTAACGTCTTCTATATGCTGTAGATTCATCTGAATAGAATTCAAATGACTCATAAAAACAACTTCATACTGTCTCGTCCACAGAATTCCAGTCATCTCTTCTTCTGTTTGACTAAAAAGAAAGCATTGGAACTTGTAACGTTAATGAAATGGCACAATCTGCTGTCATGATGCCACAGTAATCGAAGAAAGAGCAGCCAATTCAACATCATAAAACACGCCAAATCGCGCAAATTTTCAGGGACTGTTATCAACGGGACACTGTTATCAAAGAGACAAAGTCAATGTCAAGTTCTACAGAGAAGTTAGCGAACGTTTTTTCGTGCACCTGCTAATTTTTTCAATGATGATCGGAGCGTCTAATATTATCGAGAAAACTTTTGCGCAATTAACTAGATTCTTCGAATCTGAAGGAATCGTGGCGATCGGAGCATTTTGAAGGAATTCATAGCAATCTGCAAGCGGCCATGACTATTTTTCCTATCTCTGCAAGGTATTAAAAATTTCGTTTTGCCCACTTAGTAAGTTCCGGCATGTGCCATCGTTTTGAATCAGTTTGCACTTCTAGTAAAGTGATGCGTTTAAAAAATAAATTCTGTGGTTGATCTAGTCTGAAGATTTACTTACATTGACGCAAAATAGGTGCGTGACTCTTTGAATGTGTCTGCTTTTCGTAAGCATCTCTTGAAAGTGTGGACAAGAAGCTCCAAACAAAATATCAACTCCGATGTGTATTGATCGACTGAAATCTGCTTCAGGAAGCCAAACTACATGCACTGATTGTCTTAACAAATGCATCAGAAATGGCACTTTTCGATGTGAACAAGTCAATCGCAACCAAGAATTGCAAAATGATTGAATGACTGCAATCACTTCAGAGCACGTGAAAAATTGCATTTAGTGACGACTTAGAATTACAGTCTCAATAAACTGGTTCTATTTACTACACGAATTGTGCGAACATATTACCGCTTGCGTATTATACTACTATTATTCGCACATTGTAGAGTTTTAATTTAAGTAAGTGTGAAATTTAGGCCTCGAATTACCGAAGCATTTTTAACTGTTTTAACTATCGAAAGGGCTACTGCTGCAAGACTGCTTTAGCCCACAAATGAGTATTTAAAACAAGTTTTAATGCTCTCACACGTCCGTGCTGTTTATTTTACAAACGACAGCCTATATAGCTCTGGATGAGCCAAGTTAACAAAATTCAGTATTGATGCATTTTAACTAATAGAACAATAGCAATGTCCACAACGCGCGCACTTTGAATTCCACTTTCGATTCTGCTTATCCACGCTTTGAGGTGAGTTTGCTTTGATCGCGGCAAAGGCGCATTCGGGCTCGGAGATTCCACAAGCTCGTTAGACAGCAGATGTAGTAGAACGTGATTGGTGAGCAGATAGAACGATAGGAGATTTGAGCAGATAGCTGTCACAAGGACCCCATTGCTTTTTATGATTTGTGGTCTTGTCAAACGTATCACAAATTGCATAGCATTTATTTCTGTGATCATGTTTTGTATAACTGATACTTTCGAATTTCCTTTATTGAGCATAATCAAAATTTCTGGCTGAATTATTTCTAGAGATAATTATTCTCAGCTGAAAAATATCACTACTAGGTTAGGAACGCATCCCATAACTTCTCATTGATTGTTTGTCCGGCATATATCGCTAAGACCTATTAAAACTGGTAAGAAAGGGGGGAACGGCTCCTGGACCTGCGAAATATTTTCATTTTTTTAGTTTCGACGTGCTTCTGATAGACAAATTTAACCTTTGTTTATTTAGAGCCATTTTTGAAAATGACATCTAAATCAATTCAAATTTCTTGCAAAACATTAACAAAGTGCATTTGAAGCTATGACTAGCATGCTCATTTATCCGCGTAATTGTTAATGTGTAATTGCTATATGAATAATAACAAATCATATAAACACTACTTACAACAGTTTTATAAGTACTACTAATAGTTTTCTGCTTCAACTAGTGAATCCCAAGTACAAGATGGACAGATAATCCTGCCTCACAACATATTTTGAGCATTCATTCATTTGCATTAGCAGCTGCTCTAATTTTTCTGCACAATTTTGACAGACTACACCTTTTTCCTTTCTAATTAAAACTTGTTCCGTTCTTTTTATAGCCTGTCCCATTCAATTAAAAAATGCTCTATTCAGTTGAAAACATTCACTTAAATACGAGTTCCACTCTACAAAAAAAAACAAAACGTCATGATATTTCATGATACATGCAGTATTATACAAGATGGAATCTGATCGATAAAATAACACGAATCTTCGTAATAATTGGATAATAAAAAATAATAAACAATTACACATTTTATCCAAAAAAATGTTCATCAACTCTGATATTATCAGAAAATGTGCACCAAAAATAAATTAAGCTCATGAGTGTTTAACTGCAAGCAGCGATGCATGCAAAATCAGTTGCCAGCTATCTTGAAAGCGACAAATACGCCAGAGAAGACCGGTCGATTTAGATGCCTATAGAAGTCTTAATCAGTGATTGCTCATTGTTGGTGAGATTACTGAACATATTTCCAATTTATTTATCATCGTAAACTATTATATCATGAATGTATATCCGTTTATGTATATCCGACCGGTCTTCTAAATAAATAATAGATAATAGGTCATCAATAATTTAATTAAATAATTGGGACGTGTTACAATGAAAAAATATGTATACTTAAAAGAAATAATACCCCGAACAGTACAATTTTTTTGATGAAGCACTGACATAAACCATACATGTGCATGACTATGATGACTCATACCCATATACTCTCCTTCCATTTCATAAAATTGTTGTGCTGAACGAGCACTCTTCCAAGCTGCTCCAGAAATGTATTTTTTTTAACACAAGTTTGTCCAAATTAATTAGAAATATACTATTGAATTTTGAATTTGAACTCAGCGATGTAAGACTGGGCTAATTAAACACCGTACTGTAAGTATACATCCGACATTTCCATCATCACATTGTCGGATAAAAATGAGTCATTCTTAGAAATCTATAGCAGTAGCAAAAGTAAGAATCTACAGATCGGTTTAACACGCCATCATCCCATGTATCATGCATGCACATACTTTGTTAGTGCGCGATTCACACGCTTATAAGCTAAGATAATCCCTCGCTCTCTGTGTTTGGTATGAATAGAATGAGATAATATTAACTGCTGAGTTAGTTGGTCTTTTTCATTTGGTCAAATTTCTCAAAGTGCACGAAGACAAAATAACGACTTCCCATGCAATGTCAACTTCAATAAGCGCAGCTGCATCTGACACCGATGGTAAAGGAAACTGACATGAGTGAAATGGTGGAAATCGTGTTGTTTAACCAAGTACTCTGAGAGGAAGCTATAAGAAAACTGATGGCATCGCTAAGCAATGAATACTCGTATGTGCTGGTGGCCATCTTACATTGGTGAGTTGATGAACACTTTTTGGATAAAATGTTTCATTGTTTATTGTTTTTTATTATCCAATTACTACGAAGATCGATGTAATTTTATTCATAAAATTCCATGTTGCATATGTGTATTATGAAATGTTATGATATCACTGATTGCTTCAATGTCGTTTTGTTTTTGTTATAGAACGGGACTCGTTTTTAACTGAATGTTTTTAATTGAATGGGAATGTCTTTAAACTGAGTAGAACATTTCTAAATTTAATGCAAATCACTTTTTCAACTTTATGCAAATCAACTTTTTGAGAAGTAGTGGAGTTCAAATTTTAAACTTCTATGTACTGTATTACTTTAGGTGGCTGAGGAGACGAAAAATGGCACCATTCGAGCGAACATGAGTCAATTGTGTTTCACCGCAATCAGAGGAACATGAAAATCAAACGGTTGTTGGGCTGCAAGAACAGCCCCACTGTGGGTTTTCAAATCTCTAATTCGTCTGGGTGACATGGGGGAAGAGCAACATGCCTTAATATATTTGCTGCATATTACATGCTTTCGGCCTTGAATTTGCATATCCAGCTTTTACTGCTTTAAATGAGACACTGCCTACCTACTTGAATGTTATTATAAGTGAGCATAGCAGATAATTTGCGAAAAACGAAGGAAGAGAATACTATGCTCTCAAAATATACTTGATAAACGAAGTGTAGACAGCAAAATCTATTCCTGTCAACAGAAAACAATGAAAGCAATGCTTACTAAAAGGAATTACATTTGAAAAGAATGTCAATTCATGTCATATTCCAATTCCTTTATCTAGAACTACACGAGCTTCCTTTGTTCCATTTACTTCTGTGTGATTATAAATGATGTGTGCTGTGTTTTTTATCTACTTTCAACTCGCAAATCATTTTTTTCTTTTTGTGAGGAATATTATGTACGAGTAAATGTCTGAGCATAACGGATTTTCTCGATTATTATGTCATTCAATAAAACATTGCTTGCACTTTAACTTGTTTGCGCTTCAACTCCAAGAAAATTGTCGTTCATCAATTGATAAAGTTTGATAAACACGTATCATCGCACAATATAACTGCAGTAATTATCCATCAATTGATTTTCCCTATTCCTTGTTGTCCGGGGCACTGTATACTTTCGTTTTGCACTTCTTGCACAGAACTTCTTTTCAAACTGCTAATACGGAAGTCATTTAACTTTGCTGCTTTTCAGCTATATTTGAGACAGTGGATGCTTGTATCCTCTATGGCAAAGCAGCGGCGGATTCCAGAAGAGTAACTTCTGATCTTAATGCCGCAACATAAAATTGATTAACACAGAATAAAGATCACAAAGGGGCTATTTATGATATAAATAAACATGGAAATGTTGAGTTGACAAAGGCTTTGGACCACAATTCGAAGCAAATTGCCAAACATTATCGAGTGTCTACAAAACTATGAATTGAATTCCCATGCATTGCCTGAACATAATAATACATGTTTAATCGAGCTTCTCATGAGAAGAATATATCTTGACGTATTATTCGAATTTGTCATTTTATCTTTAATGGACTGCAGCATTCACAGAATTAAATATTTTCTTTGTCTGCTTCGGTTTGCTAAAAGTGTGATTAATTCGAAATCGCCGGCACATCGAAGAATTTACTAAGTGGGCAAAAAGGAATTCCTAATACCTTACAAAGATAGGAAAAAAGTCGTGCGTCGCTTGCGGATTGCACTGAATTCCAGCAAAGTGATTCGATTGCCACGATTCCTTCAGATTCGAAGAATTCAGATCATTGCGCACAAGTTTTCTCCATAATGTTGGCCCTTCCGATCATTATTAAAAGAATAGCAGCGTGCGGAAATTAGTTCACCTGATGATTCCACCATCCTCTCCTCGGCATTCCTCACTGCATACACTGAGTCGAATGTTAGCCAGGCAGCGATGTGTGTTTTGTTGTGCGCAAAGTGATATCACAGCACGCACGCATCTCTCACTGGCTCTGGTGTCCTCTGCTGACAGCTTATTTTTTTGTCATTTCCAATGGTAAGCGATACACGAATTATCCATTCGAGAAGGAGCAAGTTGTTTAATTCTGTGATGTGCCATTTCGATATTAAGGCTACATATAATTCTTCCTTTCTAGGAAACCGAAGCGCGAGCATATGAATCTAATTCTGTGGTAGAATTATCAACTTTACCAAAACTACTTGCAATAATCATTTTGATCATAACGGCAATGATTTTTGGTTTTGGGTTCAAGTCTTTGTGAGCGGACAGACGAGTTGCCAAAATTCCAGAAGAATAGTTTATGAACTTCACAATTTGTTTTTGATGACTCTCTTCAGATAGGCAAAATCCGGTTCAAAAGAACGGTACCAATGGAGGGTAAAAGTTTATGTTTAATCAGAGATGCGAAGTCGGAAAAATTTCCGACTCCGGACGTTGAATTTTCTCGACACCTGCATCAGTCCTTAAATGTCACCGAAACGGAGTTTGAAATTATTGGTAAGTAATCATGTCCAAATCGGCAAAATATGCCTAATCACGTCAACCTGGAGTAGTGAGTGAACACAGTCCTTTTCGAAATGACAATGTATGTTTACTGGAAGTCTTTCTGACAGAAAACACTTCACCGCGTTTAAGAATTGTGTATTCTACATGATTCGTACACAGGTGACTAATTCTAACCCAATGACACAGCCGTTGGCAAGTGTATCCAAGTGAAGATACGTGCAATTTTTATGCCACTTTTGTGCGGTGCATGAAGTTTTATTTCTATTCTATAGGTTTTCTTGTTATCAATTTCTAAGCCTTTAACTGTACATTTAAGTGATACAGCATCTGAATTAAAGGTTCATGGTATTGTATTTCATCATCATGCTCAATCGGGTCAACATTATTGCATAAGGAGTGGTAGAGAACGTCAGGATGATTTTCATCTAAGTCGGCATTTAATGACACAGAGTTCAAAGCTTTTTCCTTCATTAAGTGTAATTGTCGATTTCTAATGAGAAGCGATTTTACGTAGACTTCAGATATATAAGGAAAATATAATCCAAACTTGCTTTGATACTTTTCTTCTATAGCGGTATTGGCGGAGATGGAATTATCGATCATTATTAACTTTATTCAATAAACGAATATTAGTCGGGAAAATTCAGACACAAGAGCAGGACATGATCCATCGTGCAGTAAGCGATACTAGCAAAAAATAACGAATATCAAATACAGTGAAATCCCAAAATAGCGAACTGATGTTATGCAATACCACGTGTTGTGTAGAAAATACACACTTGCATTAATATTTCATCTCAAAATTGTTTACCAACAGTTCGCTATTGTAATATTCGTTCTCTTGAAACGACCCCGCCGTAAAAAGGCTATACTTCTTTTATTCTAGTTGCATGCAAATTTTATATGCAAACGTGTTTGCTTTAAGGTAACAGTAATGCAATGCTGGAAGAACAAAAGTTTCCATCGACTCTTTTCATCAATATATACACAATAAACCAGGCAATCCAAAAGGAAATTTACCGAGTTTACATGAATATACAAATAAACGAAATAACTTGGAAATTACCTTCAACTGTACAGGATACCAACGGAAAAGAGACACTATAATGTCTCGTGTCGTCGCCGCCAGATTTTTCACGCACCCGAATGATCACAATGAAAGAAGCTTCGTATTTATACAATATCATGAACAAAGGATAGCTACGTGGTGTGATCCAAAATGTCCCGGACTAACCTACTTGCAGATAACCTGTGATAACGAATACTACTTCAGATGTAAATTTAGGTCTTTAAGGCATGAGAAATATGGTCGCCGAAATTTTTCCGGTCAGTTTTCTATTTTTAAAAAATATTTTTACATTTTAACATGAATTTCTGTATTTTCTGAATTGATCGAGATCCGATTTGTCTTATTGTTATAGTTAGATTGATTTTGATTTGTACCTTATTTGACGGATATCTTTGCCATGAATATTGCACGTCTTTTGTTAATTGCTTCATGTGTTACGATATCAATCAGTGAAGTTCATTCAGCACGCATTCATTAAGAAATCCGTGTCAACGATGGTTCTTTGTTCTATCAGTCTTCATGATGGATGTGACAAGCGTGTCTTCAGTCGAATATCGCAGTGTGATACGATACCTCCTGATCCGCGGCTTCGCTAATGGTGACATTCTAAAGGAATTAAGCCTGGCATATGGAAGCAAAGCTCCATCGAGAACTACTGCTTATTTCTGGATAAGCGAATTTAAACGCGGAAGACAATCTGTGGAGCAAGATTTTTCAACTGTTGGTCGGCCGCAGGAGATTCCGGAAGAGAAATCGAGTCAGTGCGATGAAGTGATTACAGCACACAGAAGGATAACCATCCGTTAGTTGTCAAGAGAGTTGCGAATCAGTTATCACTCCTGTCATGACATCATTGAAAGACTTGGATATCGCAAACTGGCATCACGTTTCGTACCGAAGTTTCTGTCACCTGAAATGAAGGAGAACAGACTTCTGGCGGCACAGTCAAATTTGGATCTCCTCGAAATGCACGGAGATCAGTTTCTGAACTGCATCCTTACAGAGGATGAAACACCTTTAAGTTTGTATCTGCCTCAAAGTAAGCGAGAATCTGCAGAGTGGCGAAAATCAGGCGAGTCTGCCCCTTTGAAAATGCGATCCGGAACATCACATCGCCGGTCGTTGATGCTGACGGTCTTTTGGAACGCTTCGGGAATCCAACTGGTTGACTTTGCGGATAAAGGAGTAAGAATCAATAGCGAATATTATTCCAATCTGTTATCTGAAGCGAGGAAGAAAATAAGAAAGCCACGAAACATTCCCCTCTACTTGCTTCATGACAATGCTCCGATTCACACCTCGCAGGAGACAACCAATGCCTTAACGAGAAACGGATTTCAACTATTGAGCCATCCTCCTTATTCACCTGACTTGGCCCCAAGTGACTTCTATCTGTTTAGATTCCTCAAAAAGCATCTTCGTGGACACCATTTTGAATCGCCAGTTGAACTGCGGGATGCAGTTACTGAGTTTTTTGATTCTTTGACACCGGAATTTTTTCATAAAGCTTTTTGTGAATTGAGACTTCGTTGGCAAAAAGTGACGAATGCTAACGGCTCATACATTGAAAAGTAAACTGTTTTCTGGAACAAAACATTTGTTTTTCCGTTAATTATTAGTCAGGTTATTAGTGATAGCTTAACTGTCAAGTTAATCTAAATATATTAATTCTAAATCGCTAGAATTTATAGGAAAATCTTGAAATTCAGACAAATATGTTTGAAAATTTTGAAAAAATAGAAAACTGACCGGAAAAATTTCGGCGACCATATTTCTCATGCCTTAAAGACCTAAATTTACATCTGAAGTAGTATTCGTTATCACAGGTTATCTGCAAGTAGGTTAGTCCGGGACATTTTGGATCACACCACGTAACTGTAAAGCGAATTGTTTGACCATTTGAGTATTACTTAGATTTCACATGACATGAAAATGATAAAATGATAATAGCGCAACACACCGCGCACGCATACACAAACCAGATATTCATGAAAAATAGTAGATCTAGCATGCACACGCAAACACACACACACAAAACCATTAAACAATAGTAGATCTAGCATGCACACGCAAGCACACACAAAGTCATTAAACAATAGTAGATCCAACATGCACATAAACACGCATACTGTTTAACTATAGTAGCAATTGCAAATCCAACAAGGAATTATAACAATGTATGAATTACTCGTATATCTTCAAATTCATTTTGAAAAACATGAAATAAGTTGGATCGACATCACCAACACTTTTTTTATTTATTTATTTATTTATGAAATATTTATATAGCGTACAATCCAAAAGTTACAAGGCGCTCTCTTGAAAGAGATTATTTGAGATGGCGTAATGGATTGCGGAGCAGTAGTCAAGTCGGGATGATGCAAACGCTAGGATCATAGTCTTGACATCAAGCGGCATATGCCGTAGTATATCTTATATATGGATACATATATGCAATTCCAAGTGAAATGGAACATGGGATTTGAAAAATCAAAGTAATCATTAATGCATCTCTTTGAGTGTTTTTTATATCAAAATTGTCTGAATTCTGAGGTCGATTATTGCGTATTTTGACCACAAACGATTCTACATGTATTTTTACATTTCATGATGATCCTCCAAAATGTCAGAAAATTTTTATATCAAAAGATTCAGTTTTTTGCGGAGATTATGTTCCCGTGGTCCAAAACATTATTTCACCACTATTGAAAAATTCAAAATTTGCCAATCTATGTACCACCGAGATGACTCTCCTATATAAGTAGTATGAAACAAGTTGGATATCAAAAGGAATGAATATTTGCTAATAGGCATCCTAACTAAGCGGAAATTAAGCTAATTTGCAACGGAATTTCATGAGCCGCATTATAATGGAAGTCTTCATGAAAAAGTCTCGATATCATTCGTGCTTTCTTGGCTGAAACTTGAAGTTTTTAATTCAATTTTCACCGGCATGATTTTATGATTCACTTAATTCATGTTTCATTTCTAGAATCTGAATAGTGATGTGGACCCATTTACATCTTTCAAAGTTATTTGAAATCATTGTCTTTGATTATGCGATTTTGCTCTACCAGTGGCAGGTTGCCTGTGACATGATCACGCTCAAGAAAATTCTCTTGAAGTTAAGCATGAAAGTAATAGGAACTCATCGAATTGCTAATTTAACAAACATAAATCTCAAAGGCAGTCATGAGAATTTGTGAAATACCATCATTCCTTCTGCATTACAGTCATGATCATTCAATTCCGTTGTAATTTCTGCAAAACTGCAAAAATTTGCATATCTCACATTTGGTGAGATAAAATCGAAAAAAAAATCGAAAGTGTATACACATTGGGGATTTAATAAATGCGGAGTTACCACTCTACCTAATATGCCTACTCTATGCTTGGAATGCATCAA
This sequence comes from Prostheceraeus crozeri, assembly GCA_907163375.1. Classification (NCBI taxonomy): domain Eukaryota; kingdom Metazoa; phylum Platyhelminthes; order Polycladida; family Euryleptidae; genus Prostheceraeus; species Prostheceraeus crozeri. The sequence continues at coordinate 122,670 of CAJQUW010013497.1, forward strand.
ATATTCAACGTTTTATTCAGTTATTGCGTTTAAAATTATGTTATGTATCACTCGTTACTGTGGATGTAGCTCAGATCAACTGTTAACATTTACTTTCGGTCATATGAAAAGTAGTTTTCAAACTGCAACGTACGAACGCAAAAGCTATCATTCTTTCGAATTGTGGATAGATTAATTGACCATTATCTTCAAAATTGGGGATATCTTAGTATATCCCCTCAGTAGCAAATACAATTGCATTCTAGGTCATTCGAACATATTTATTTTCAAATCGGCATGGTAGCACTGTGTAACGCACGAACAATTATAGGCTTATTCAGAAACAACATGCAGCAACACTACAATATAGCCGAACTTAACTGCGCTCACAATCTCTTTTGAAGACATTTATGCGTGCAATGACTATGAGATATCTAGATGTCTGCGTCTGACGCTTATGGCGCCAATTCGACTGGCTTTGTGACCTTATTGGATAGACAGCAACACGCACAACCTCAAATTTGTATTGTGAAGTACACAAGTAAGTGTCTCCTGTGTGGCCGCTTTTCACCATCCTTTCACCGCTTTCTGTGAGTCTTCCCCAGCGAGGAAAATGACTTCGAATGAAGCGAAATACTCCTGAACAGAAAGAATCTCACTTATAGTGGAATTATAGTCGTTTGAAGAACAGGCAGCCTAAAACAATGGATCATGTCAAAAAATATTTAAGCATTCAACCAATAAAGAAGATCAAAAAGAAATAATCGATTCTACATCAACTCAGAGCAAATCTAAATGCTCTTAGATGAAGGCTGAACACCGGGTAACCAACAATCTACCAATTACATCACTGGAAAAACGGAAAGTTAAGTTGTTGCCTTCCTTATTGAATTGCATGGAACATTTCCATCGTTCCCAAATAATATGTGTCAACATTCATAAGTTTACAAGGAAGAGGTAATGAAATTCGATTGTCGTGATGATGCAAGCATATCCATGTAATATACAGGGTGATTATAAAATATTTACCTGATAGCAATCTGAGCTCACGAAAAATCTACTTTGTGTATGAACAAGCGGTTTTTTGCACCAGTATCAAGAAGACCCAAAGTTTTGATCACAAAAAAACGAAAGCAAAAGGCGCCATATTCAATAAGATAGAGAATATTTCGTAAAGAATGTGTCATAAAGAGGAAACTGACAATTGTTGCACAATGAATATCTAAGATATCAAATTCTATTGTGTTCGTTACGCAATTCACTGAGTGGATGTCATAGCTTTCCTGTCACTTCAATGATACAGTATACGCTGCTTTCACTTTCACTGTTGTCTGCGTTAACAAACGACAAATTTCAGAAAATGTTCGAGATGCAAGAAAAAGCGCAATGTGTTTGGTGGCATCATGAGTCGAAGTCGCCACTGACTGTTCAGCGAAAATTTCGCAAACATTACCATCGTGAACCACCAAGAGTCAAATCAATAAAAGAATGGTACAAAAAGTTTGAAGAGACTGGTAGTGTCGGTGACCTAAAAAGATCAGGTCGACCATCAATAAGTACAGAAAAGGTTAATGGTGTTCGAGACACTTTTTTACGCCATCCTGAAATGTCAACTCGGCGTGCATCCGATCACCTTGCAATTCTTCAGCCAACGGTCTTCAAGGTGTTAAAGAAAGATCTTAAGTTCCGGGCTTACAAGTTTCAAATGCTACATGCTTTGGAACCTAATGATCGGCCTATTCGTGATGCATTTGCAGCAGAGATATTGGAAAGAGTGGCAGAGAATCCCGACTTTCTTATGAAAATTGCATTTTCTGATGAAGCCACATTCCATGTCTCTGGCCATGTTAACCGGCATAATTTGCGTTTTTGGGGATCTGAACCGCCCCGCACTGTTTTAGAGCGTAGAAGAAACAGTCCAAAAGTGAATGTATGGTGTGCATTGATGCACAATAGGGTTATTGGTCCATTTTTCTTCGCTGAAAACACGATTACATCAGGCGTCTATCTTGACATGTTGGAACAGTATGCTATACCTCAATTTGAAGAGCTCCAGCCTGAGGTATTGTTTCAACAGGATGGAGCACCTCCTCATTGGGCTTTGAGTGTTCGAGAGTGTCTCGACAAGACCTTTCCAAGTCGGTGGATTGGAAGGGACGGACCAATAGCATGGCCGCCACAGTCTGAGGACATAACCCCATTAGACTTTTTCCTTTGGGGCTATGTTAAGGATAAAGTCTATACATGCTCTTCCCCAATACGCAACTTAGCAACATTAAAGAGTAAAATACGAGATGCAATCGAATCCATCACTGACGAAATGCTAGCGAGTGTTTGAAGAGACATCGACTATCGCCTGGACGTTTTGAGAGTCACAAATGGTGCTCATGTTGAAATTTATGAATAAAACTGGCAATTTTTTTTAATAAGCCATCGCTTTTTCTGTGATCAAAACTTTGGGTCTTCTTGATACTGGTGCAAAAAACCGCTTGTTCATACACAAAGTAGATTTTTCGTGAGCTCAGATTGCTATCAGGTAAATATTTTATAATCACCCTGTACATATGGACTAGCACACTTTGTTATGCGAGGGTCCAGTGGCTGACCTCAAAGCTGAGGCCGGATGAGGATGCTTGTGGATGAGCGTCCTTATAATTAAAAGTTCAAATCCGGATTTTCGAATCTCTATGAATTTCGTCCGAAACATGTTCAGAGATTCTTAAAGAATCCAATGAATGCTTCTGGGATGTTACCGTTACACGAGAACATTTGCGAAATGCTGTGATGCAGATACGTAATGTTGAGAAATAGGCCTACTTGGAGTGTTCCTTACACGACTTATAAGTGATGTTGAATGATGCTAAAGTAATGCATACACATTCACAAACTTGATTTGGAATGCGTCCAATACTACTTTGTGATGCGATTAATAAATTTAGGGATAGTACTGAATGATAAGCTTCACTATGTAACATACGAAGGATCTCATTGTAACGTACGAACATTTTTTAAATGCATCGTGAAGCTCATCCATTTGCTTGATTATAATAACTATGCATTCACGTAGTAAAGTGGATTACCAATTATATTTCAGGGAAGTAGTAGCTTTCTATCGATCGTAGGAGAGCAGAAAATTTTGAGAGCATAATAGTAGATGTTTTCCGTGTCTCCTGAATGAAACGTACGAACGGTGGCTTCAAACATTTTTTCTACATGATATAAACATATATTTAAAAGAATCAAGTACGGACGTATTAATTGCAAGAGTTTTTCAAGTGCATGGTAGCAGCTGCTGATAAATATCCTTCTTCTATCAAAATATATGCACAGAAATATGTTGCAAAATGTACCGTACGAACAAATGGAATCGCCCTTATGTATTAATATATAGGCGGCATTATATCTTACTTAGCATATAACTACAGGTTAAGTTTCTTAACATACTAAAATTCCAAAATGAGTGACGGTAAAAGAGGATATTTGAAAAACAAAAGCTGATTAATAATCGATTCGTAGTAGAAGCATTGAAATGAAGTTAATGTCCCAGGAAAGACGATAGGATGTCGCCGTTCAATACTTCCGCACTAGATGACATTTAGCACGAAGATCACGCACAATTCCCCGACATACATGTAGTTCAGTTTTCTTACGGAATCCCGAAATGAAAACTAAATTGCCATCGGACATGTTATCTTGCTAGACACTGTAAATCGTACTCTAACAAACCGATGAAATGCTTGCTACCAAATGCATTATTCCCTATCATCTGTTAGCGCCTTTACTATCTGGTAGCAAAGTTGCCAAACTCGTATAATTTTTACCAGATGCCACATTTTCTTCTAATCGCATAAATATGTCAAAAGTTGCATTTTGCTTTTTGCTGCGTTGTAAGCAGTAAGATTTTAACATTAAAGGATCATGCTTGCTATATTGAATTCGATTCTATTACACGTAAGTCAATTATATTTTATATATGAGTAACGGGTTCGCAGAATTAAACAATGTACATTCCTTAATATTGAAATTACGATTGAAATAGATCCGAAGTGATAATGCAAGTTGATTTCATGACACAAAATCAATTTATGTTTGAAATATATATATATACATGTATATATAGGAAGATGCTCGCGATTGAGACTTATGTGCACTCAGGATCGGGTCATAGCATATATGTAGAGATCACCTGACTAAGTATTAGTAAATTACATGTACATCACATGTAAAATATGCAAAAAAGTATATGAATACTGCACAAAAACAGTTAGTGACTCTTACTGCTAGGGACATCTATAAGTAGTACTCAAAAACAAACTTAAAATGAGAAGCTTCAGTAAAATTTAAGGCTATAAGTGTCAAATCATTCAAGCGGCCTCTACCAGATGAACGTGGTCTTCGAGTAAAGGCAAACCATCGTCATTCGGGAAGAAATGCTAGTTCAGTTTCTTTTGATGAGCAGGTTTGGCAACGAAAATAATGATTATTATTATTTGTTTTTCATTATTTATTATTACGTATTTCAAAACGTAGGCATTTCGTATCTTCATTTCTTTAATGAGAAGAAATCACTAAGTCTCATCGAAATTAATGGATCTACTTCGAGTACATGAATCAAAGCATTATTCACATTCTGAGCTGCAAATTCAATGTTAGACGCTCCTCAAGACAAGGTAAAACTAATGAAAATTCAGAAGATCTCTGAGTATTTGCTGGGATGCCTCCTGTTCTCGAGGCCTGCCGCTTAAGCCGCTTCATTCATGGTCGACCACTCACTTCACATGCGTGGATACTTTTACTTTATCACAAGGATATGGATAGGATGCTCTCATCGATGGTAGAAGAAGAGAAGAAAATCAAAGTATAGAAGACAAGAAAAGCTCAAGTGCATGGTCATTTTCCCATTGAAACTTTTGATGCCTGATGCTACAGTGCCAGTGACAATTATTGGATAAATCATGATCGATGGTTTCTGGCATTTCTCCAGTGGTGTGTGCGCACACCAAAATATATGCGGCCATGCACATGTGCATGTTTACAAAGAAGTATGCGCCCCATGCGCATGTTATTAAGATTGCAATTCGTTGAAGACTGGTTATCCGAGAATAATTTGATTTTAAATCGTAATAAGGGCCGACAAATGGTGTTTCAGCATCAAAGTTTGCTGACTCCCTTTCTCTCTATGACGGAATTGAGCTGGTTGAGTCCCATGTTATTCTTGGTGTTACTTGGACTAATAGACTCAGTTGGAGTGAGCATATTTCGAATGTTATTCGAATTGGAAATCGACATATTTTTGCCATCCGATCTTTAAAGCCGTTCGTGTGAAAAACAGCAACTGCTTCATGTCTTCGATACGATTGTATTTTCGGTGTTTTTATACTGTTCTCCTCTGTTTGGAAATTTACGACATGATGATATGGATAAAGTGAACAGGTTTCTTAGACGTTCTCACCGAATCATCTGTGATGAGTGCTGCAAGTGTACAGCAATCTAAACCTTTGCTTCGCGCCAACAGAAACTAGCTTTGAAAATGTTATTGAAAAGTGAAAGTGAATCCCGTCCGTTACATCACATCGTTTCAGAGCGCTTGCCCAGAAACAATCATTTCCGCATGCCGTATTGTTCTACATATAGACGTTTAAACTCGTTTATACCATGGACTTGCTCAATTGCGAGCTCTTCATAATCGTGAAACCTCTGTATATTTACTGTTTTTACTCACTTCATCCGTGCCTGATTTACTTGACTTTCTCGATTGTCATTTCTCTTGGAAATAAACATACATTATTATTATTAAAAATGTTGAAGCCAATCATTATGGGAGCATCCAAAGATTGTGTTTGTCTACTTTTTGAGTAGTAAGTATGTACAGCCTATTAACAGCACCGTATATCAGCATGACACTAAATTCGTGAGATACGTGTATAATAGGCATAATAACATTCCCTTTGTCCTATGGTTCGAAAAAGCATCCAAAATTGATTACATGCAAAAAGTCTGATGAATATAGCACTGATTCTTTTGTATGTGTCTAAATCCAGCAGTCTTGCGATAGCATTCAAAAATATTAATCAATCAAACTCAAGTACTATTGTTTAGCTGGTGTCAGTAACTCATTGACAAATAATACCTTGATGGGTCAGAAAGTCAGGCAAAGTAAAAAATTAGAATTCCTAGTGAAGTAACCGATTGTAATTAAGAGAATGCACTGAAGGTGAAATAAATGCTGAATCGTTTATAAACAAATTACAAGGCAGTGGATTGCAGCGCTTGCATGAGCCATTTGATGCAATACACGCATAGCCTACCTCGAATTCTAGCAATAATGGCCTACAAGCAATTTGCTGACGACGACATGAAATAAGTTTGTGAATGAATTTTTTATTGTTTCGTTGAATTCCATGATAAATCACGATTCAATAAATGCATGCGCTATGCGCTCCAAAATGGCCAATTTGTGTATCGTATGGAAAAAGCAAAATATCAGAAAAACATGCGCCGCATGAGCTGCATTCCTCACCAGTGGAACATGATACATGAGTAGAAGGCCAATACACATCAGATTTCATTTCTACAATAGAATTAGATTCGAAAATATTCACTTAAAATCGTCCTACAGCTCAATTTATTTTGCTGGCTATGTGTCTTATGTATGACTGAAATTAAGATAATGTATCAGCTTAACGTGGGAAAGTTCTGCTGTTCTCAAAAACCGCCATCATGAAGAACACATCTCCGAAATAGCATTTATCCGGTTTCTTCCCACGCATTATGTTTTTGAAGAGAAAATATTTGAACATTTTTTGCAGATAACATTTCTGATAGTCTCAAATGATTCAATTGAAAGAAAACTTCGAGAAATATTCAACAACAAACAGCAAACAATTTAATAATGTAATGCGTTCAAGTTTACACTTGTTGATTCAAACTGCAAGTTCATGCAAGTTTGCTGAACAAATATTTTACAAATAGTTCATATTCTGAATTTACATTGTGTTATTCAAGGATATTTCAACATAAATTTCAGAACTATGAAATAGTATATGAAATTTACTGCTCCAGTTCATCAACTATGAACCATGCAATTTTGTTCAGTTACTTAGCATGGATATGAGTTTCCCTGGTCATGGACATCATGCTGTCAATACCCTGACACCAACAAACATAGATTTTATTATTGGCTTTAAAGACCAACTTGTTGTATGTACGTAACAATAAGAATAAAAAAGAATAGAAATTATATGTTTGTATGAATAAGAATCAGATGATGGCAAACAATAAAAGAATGTCCAAAATGAAAGTCATTACACAGCTGAAATTGATATGTTGATGAATCCATTGCAGTATAGAGACATATATACGATGAGTTCCTCCGCCGTTCTGTTGCAAATTGTTCCATAATTATTCCTCCAGATCTTCAAATTGTTGGTAACGTGATTGGATGCAAAATATGGTTGTCAGAAATACACTGTTTAAATTGCTCCTTTGAAGTTTTGAGACGCCTTTCAGACAGTTCGGGAAGACAGGTACATTCATGATCAAAACCACAAATTATACGGTGGGCGCGACGCTGCAGCTTCTCTAGTTATTTACACAAATATTGTGGCATTCCAACAAAAAAGCGGAGAACAATACTCAAGCAGTGAACGTAACAAAGAATTGCACACAGTTATGAGGTCATCTTTACTTAATATACACTTCAAAACTCTAAGACTATGCAGTCTTCGCACAACACACCTTTGATACATATTCAAAATGCTTCTGCCACTTTAAGTCGCTGTTCCAAACAATTTCCAGAATCTATGCTCCTGAACAACTTCAATACCAGGAACAGAAATAGGACAGCATACAGCTGACTTACTAACTACGATACATTTAGATTTGCTCGTGTTCATCGGTAGCTTCATTTTGGTTGCCCAATTGCAGATGTTCTGATGCTCTTCTAGAATGTGGCCATTATTTGAATTTTTGAAAATAGGAGTGCAGATAGCTATGTCGTCAATGTATTTCATCAATAATCTAAACGAAGTGATAGGTTTAAGATTGCCAGAGGCTGCATTTTAAAAGCATTTACCCGAGAACCGAACCTTGTGAAACACCAGAAGTCATGACCATAGGATTACTCACGACGGCATTAATACGAACACTCTGCTTTCGCTGATAGTTAGGAAGAAATCAATCTGATTAAATTTGGCGGAAAATTGCATTCATTTAAATGACTCAAAATTAAACGACCTCAGGTCTAAATGAGCTAAATATGGCTGAAGTCTAAGATTTTTGTTGCAAAGTTATAGAACATCATGACCTCAGGTCTATGTAGACCAGAGGTCTAGAATTCTGCTGCGCAGATGAGGTCTAACGTAGCTGAGGTCTAACTTTTTTGTTGCAAAGATACGGTTTATCTAGACTTCAAGTTTTCGTAGTCCTGACGTTGAATATTTTCTATTGCAGAGTTCTGGTTTATCTAAACTTTTGAAAGGTCATTAAATTTATGACCTATGGTACAAGATTTGTTACCTCGCCTAGGGCAGGCCTAAGTTTATACTTTCATCCATATGAATCAACTTTTTGAACCCACGAAAATCAAACAGCCTTTACCAATGCCTGTCACATACTATCAAGTACATCAATATTTGACATAACTTACAACAAAACAATTGACATGGTTTGTCCGCTGTCTCTTGCACCGTCTCGTGGTTTGGTGATATGTTCTGATTGGCTGTCATAAAAAATTAATCATAAGTTTAACAATCGACGCTTGTCTTCTGTGAATCACTGCTTTTCAAATCCAAGTATGGATTACCGCGAATTCATCACGCAGCAGTCTACTATACATGTATATCACAATATTCGCGACTGATCTAATCTACGGACTCTTTTCTATGACTACGAATTTCACGATTGATTTCGTCTTTATAAGAGGTCTTAATATGAAAACATATCAATGAGCATTTGCTCAAGTTCCCCGAATGCTCATTGTGTGTGCGGTACAAGTGTGCCTACCTATACACTAGTGCTATCTTCAGTTTTAACTTAGGAAATAATAATAATAACTTTATTTTATCTCCAAATACATTAGGAAGGATCCTTTTTCGATATGGTCGAGCAACAAAACTTACATAATGAAAGGGAGGATAAGACATCAGTGACTTCTATGCGTCATTCAAAAAGTCACTAAAATAAAAATCAGGAGAAGCTTTCTTGAAGGCTTTCAGTGACTCTAATTGACGGATTTCGTCAGGCAAGTCGTTCGGGATTGGGATACCAATAGCTTTTGGGATTGGGCTACCAAAAATCCACCCCAATCCCAATAAATCCCTATAGATCCCAATAAGCCATCTCCCAACAAAATATACATGTAATCGTTGACATTAGTCAGTGCGTTACAAATGTTTTCGGGTTGCACTGAGCAGTTCATCTTGCTGTGTCTTCAGTTTGCATCGCATTTTTACAAGCATGTGCGACAGGAGTACATGATCTATTAAAGTTACATTCAGAATAAGTCTCATTATTTTGCCGAGCAGTCTATTTGAATGAATGTGCATGTAATTATATGCAAACTGCCAAACGCAGGTGCTGAAAATGATGGCATTACTGTGGGATTCCCACGAGAATATAATTGAAAAATCCTGTGGGATGGGATGGGCCAGGGAATAGAAAACGTGTCCCATGAACATCCCTAGAGCCCTTCTCATTAAGCGTCGGCGCGCTTCATTGATGGTTATCAGCCATACAAACGTTTTTTTGCAAAATGTGGCAAAATTCAGCACTCTGAAAAACGTTTTTTAAGATAGTGGATAAACATGACTTTCCAGTAGGCAAATTCTAACAGTTTTGGGTTGAGTGTTACGTTTAAAAACATGACGAAAAGGATGAACATGTGCGAGATAGTCTACTCGAAAACTTTGATCACATTGCCGAATGTCCACCTCCAGCATGGGCACGGCTATGACAAAATAATTATTTACAGACTTCACTGTTCTTTCCACAACGTTCTCTGCTTCATCTATTGAAAATAGAATACGCAACCGGATTTTTATAATTTAGTCATTCATTCTCAACTTTATTGTAGTAAATTTAAAAGCTGTTGTTTTGTGAAATCTGATAAGGAAACACCATTTTTGTTGAATGTATAGGCATTTAGTAACCGTTACTGCAGTGCTCATAATCATTCTTTTCAAGATACTCATCCGACGATTCTATGAAACCTACCGTACGCATAGTGTAGTTCTGTAAATAAGGATTATAATGTTTGTAATATCTTGGAGTCTTTCAAGTTCATCAACTTTAGATAATTCATATTTGCGTCTTCTTAAGTGCATGGAGTTAGTGCTTGCACAGTTAGCGAGGATAGTTTACCTAATATTCATTGGAGGACGAAAATTCACTTAAGTCTGAGAATAAATATGTAAATGTATATTCAATAAATATTTGAGTAATGGATTTTACGCTATTCCTCTGAAATTGCTATATATTAAACTTTCATGAACTGATAACGATAGACGCTGAAACCGCATCTGAAATTATATACATCGCAGGGATAGCTCACATCATTATGGACCGTACATCGATATGGAAGAGCAGAAGGTTCATGGTTCGAGTCATTGACTATGCACCATCGCTAATAATATACAGGTCAATGATAGTAATGTGCAGTTGCAAAACCGCGGTTAACGGTCGGATTCGGCTAAAGGTACCAAGGTTGAGGTTGGTTACAGTCTATGTTCTCACGGCTACGGTCGATTGCGGTTAACGTATCGTATTAAGCGATTGCAATTTATCACGTTAAATTTTTGCGAGCAGCAATATCATCATGCAGAACGCACACTATATAAAGATAGCTATGATTATTGCTATTAGTTAATATCGTGGAGCATTAGATCGCTTTTATCGTTCGAAGCGCTTCTCAAACGAAGGAAGAAGCCTTTACATGATATTAGGACATGTTTCATGGGGTTTAAGAAAATAAAGTTTCAATTAATAATATACACACCATTTCATTAATAACTGCACAAAAAGTAAATGTAATTACATTTCAAATGGAATTCTCATGATGAAGTAAGGTGTTGTCTCGTTGATTTCCTGTCACGCACCTTAAGCGAGCTCGTTTGCTACCTTAAGGTCCTTTAAGATAGTTCTCCATTAAAACTGAAATACGCGTATTCACGTTCAGGGAGCATGACATTATAGGTACCTAACCTTAAGGAAGTAAGGTGTTAATTTTTGATGGAAATTGAAATCTGGAGAGGATTTCATTTGCTGTAGAATGAGTTTTGGTAATGAAACTGTGCGATTATAACGACTACAAATATGTACGAATCACGTATACAGTGCTGTTCAAAAACTTTGAAGCACTTCATCATAGCATTTTATATAGTTAATTCTCTTATTACAAAACTATGTGATCTACATTTTCGCTTAAGTAACAATGGATGATGCAAAACAAAGACATGATTCTAATGTTTTCACTTACTTGAAGCATGGTAACTGGTAAAGCTGCCCTTATTTTTGAGCGCTGTGACGGTTTCATTTGCATGGGTTCAATACGTTTCCTATATAATTCAACCGAAATTTCTTGAGTTCACAGAACATTGATCAGTTCTTTGTAGGAATAGCAACAGTACTTCTACACACGTCAAACAATGGTTTGGTTTGACTCAGCAATTCTCTATGGGATTAGGTCTATGAGGTTGAGTTACCAGTCCAAAGCTCAAGAAGTTGACAACCATCAGTTGACAGTCAAACAAAGCGGTCAAGCCATTCGATACGACTAAAATCAGCTACCTCAATTTATTGTCAATGAGAGAAGCAGTTGAAATTTCACAGCCGATCATCAAAGAAAAACTGACCACCTACATAATGTCGAAACTCAATCAATTTTATACAGTCCAATCATGTCGCACAACAATGTGTCACACATCATTTGAGAGCGTTCATTCTCAGCTTTCAAAAGAGTTATGATAAACTTGCATTCGTCATTTTCTTTGTTGAGCAGCAGTCAGCAACAGTCAACAAAGAACAAAAAAAGAAAAATTCAAAGAAACAATGTGAGTTTGATAATGATGCAAGCACGAGGCCAGCGAGCATTTTCTCATTTATATTCTACGGTTTCATTTGATATGTTGCTCATCGACGGCGATGGACACTAAAGAAATGGTGATATCGTGAAGTTATCATAAAGTCGTGAAAATATCATAGATTCCTTTCACTGAAAATATCATATTCTCACTTTTTCATCAGAAATCCTAGTGTTTGACATCTTCTAAATTCATACGATAGTGTAAGAATATGCAATCTTAATTCAAATAGGCTCAATAGCTCTTCTTTGAATTTCTTTCAAAATTTTCTCTCATGATCGCTTAAGTACACAAACATGAAAGTCAATGAAGATTGAAAACAAAGCCCAGGTCGATCGAGTGTGCAAATAATTAGCAAAGGCATGTTACTAGCAACGGCAAACATTACCTTAATTGTTTGTGTACTTTACGGGTGATGAGGAAAAATGTTGAAGAAGTCTGAAAATGAACTGTTGTACTTATTTGAATAAAACGTACATATTCGAGCTTCTTGCATCGCAAGGATTTTGAAGATGCCAAACATAGTCAACCGCCTTCCATGAGCAACATAGTGTATCAAAAGAAGCCTTAGAAAATGATCGGTCGCCTAGTACTTTGATATTGACGTTATCACAATATTAACTTGGTATAACACTAAACAACCGTTTAACATGGACGATCGTATTTGTGACAGAGTCAAGGCAAGCAACACGTCTCTATGTTCTTAGAAAATTGAGATGTTTCACAACAATTGAAGATTTACTCAAAGTCTACCAAGGGTTGATCCGATTTGCAGTGGAGTATTCATCACCTGCTTTCGCTCATCTACCACTGAAAATGAATAACAAACTTCATAGAGGCGAAACACGTGCTTTCATGATCATTTATAGTGGTAAACCTCCTGCCTCCATTGAATATAATAATCTATTCAACAGACGAAGGAAGAAGAGCAAGAAACTATTTGTAGCAATTGAATTGGCAGAGGGAAAGAACCAATGGATAACTGATTGTCCACGCATATCAACGCAACATTGGCACTACGCATGGAACCCTGCAGGTACATAATTAGATTGCTTTGCTCTTTCAGTTTGCTAGAAGTGAAGACTAATTCAAAACGATGGCACACTCTGGAACTTTGTAAGTGGTCAAACAGGAATTCCTAATACTTTACAGAGATGGAAAAAAAGTCGTGCGCCGTTTGGCCATTGCTCTAAATTCCATCAGAATGCTTCGATTACTACGATTTCTTCAGATAACTGCTCAGAAGTTTTCTCCATAATGTTAGTCATTCCGATAATTTTTAAAGAAGATGCCCGGCGCACGAAAATTAGTTCATCTGATGATTTCACCAGCCTCTTCTCAGCATTCCTCACCGCATACACTGAATGTAGCTAGACAGCAATGTGCGTTTTTGTCTGTTCGAGCGCACACACGACACTCACTGGCAGCTGTGCAAAGGCTGGCTGACAGCTTATTGCTTGATAGAGCATGTGTCATTTCCAAAAACATGCGATATAGGACACATCCCTTCTAGAACACTGAAGGAAGGGAGCAAGTTGTCTAATTCTGTGCTTCAGACAGTCCAGAGGTTCTGCTCTAGTCCTGACAGATAAAACACGTCGACGGTCGGGCGTTATGGTTGGGAGGCAACGTACTCTTCAACAAAGCGTTGTGAAACCAGAGGGAAGGAACATTTTTCTTCGATATTCAAAATATGACAAACCTCCCGCTCCGACGAGCCTTGATCGCTGTAAATGATGTGGTGCGCTCGTTTTTGGGTCGTTCCACTTATCAAGCAAGACACACACAAAAAGCCTGCAGAAAAGGAGAGCCAATCTGCCTCGATGAGATGTTTCATTTGGTTTAGGCCTACTGAAATCGGTCATAAAAGAGGTCATGAAATCATGAAATTTTCTAGCAACAGTCTGCTGTGAGGCAACATAACAGAATTAGATTGTTTAAGCGTATCACTTTGCTAGAAGTGCAAACTGATTCAAGACGATGGCACATGCCGGAACTTACTAAGTGGGCAAAAAGAAATTTTTAATACCTTGCAGAGATAGAAAAAATAGTCGTGCGCCGCTTGCAGATTGCTGTGAACTCCTTCAAAATGCTCCGATCGCCACGATTCCATCAGATTCGAAGAATTCAGTTAATTGCGCAAAAGTTAATTGCGAATTTCTTGATAATTTAGGGCACTACCATCATTATTGAAATAGTTAGCAGGCGCACAAAGAACGTTCACAAACTTCTCTGTAGAACTTGACTTCTTCTGTGTCTCCTTGCTGTGTGATCCGGTTGATCACATTCACTGAATTTGGTGTGTTTAATGTTGAACTGGCGGCTCATTGTTCAATTGCTATGGCATCATGTCAGCAGATTGTGCCATTTCATTAACATTACAGTTCCAATGTTTCCTTTCTAGCCAAACAAAAGAAGAGACGACCTTCTGTGGGTATTCTGTGGGTAATATAGTCCGAATTGTGCTGACCTTGCCATCTCCATGTTGTTACCTCAGTGAATTGCAACAAGTTACATCATAATAGATTCCGCAAACGGATTTCATAGTTCTAATTGCTCTTCGAGATGTAACATTCTTGAAGCATAAGCATCTTACATAATAGCAAGAAGAGTCGTGAATTTGACAGTCAAAGGAAATGCAAAAGGAGATAATTCCCAATCCTCTTTTTCTTGAGGAACTTACATATCTTCAGTTCAGCATGCGAGCTGTCATCTTCTGCTGAAATCATGATATATGACACCTCTCAAACCACCCAATTTGTTGTGCAGACTTTTTTAGTTCCGAACATCGTCATAAAATTTGAAAAATGTTCACTTGTTCATTCTCTCTCGTTCATTCAGCTGCAAATTCAGGAATTTTCATATCACATCATCGGTATGTGTCAGCAGGGACAATTATAACTTGAAGTCATTCCAAGCTGATTCATTACTTCTTTTGATCAACTTTTTTGCCATTTGATACAGCTGAAGAATGAGCGAGCCACTTCGTCATTTTGACAGTTAAATAACGTTGATCGTATTTATTCAGAAGTAATCGAACTTCTATGTGATAATCATCGCACTCAAATTCAGATACTGTAGGTATGAAATAGTTATGCATGAGACTGTCAATTGATAATTAATGAAGTGAGTTAAGCGACAAATCAAATTGCTATGCAAGAAATGTGTGGCTGGTGGGAATCGATCCTACGATCCTGGGCTATTTAGACCTGTCGCTCAGCCTACTGGCTACGTCTGCTTCTGTGTGCTCGATGTCAATTGACAGGATCAGACTGTGAATGAATATGAAGTCACAATTAGAATGCATTGTCGCATTTATCATGATAGAAATTATTTATTGAGTTAATTGGGCGTGAACGATTACACAATAAATATACACTGCGAAAGTAACTCACGAAAGTGATGAACAAAGCGTGAACATGGCAACATTTTTTCGTCTCTGTGTAATCAGGACAAAATATGATGGTGTGCAGAAATCAGAAAGATGTCGGGTTCAACCTGCCTTTACCAGCCGATGGAAAAGCGCAAAATATATATGAACTTTATATGTAGCTACAACATCTTGGCCTGCGTTGTTTGAATCAGAGCATCATGGTGAAAAATCTCTTGTGGAAGCATGCAGTATCACAATCATGAGAATGGCATTGTGCTGCACTGTATACATTGAGACTTAACAACAGCTGAAACAAACGGGGAGGTTCACAGTCATCGAAGACTGTGATAAAAATTTATCAGAATTCAACAATTCTCCACAATTTTCTGACTTGTCGTAAGGTGGATTCTCGGAGGTCATAATTCACTAAATTCACCAAACGTTTAGAAATCGCATCCTCATAAGAGACAGGCGTAGCTGTCTCCGGCGCTCTGAGACCACTTGGTCATATATCAGCGCCGCACCTATCTCTCATTCTCCCTCTTCACTAAGATGAAAAATAAAGCCTGACTTATGTTAACTTCCTGGGGAGACCGCACAGAGAGGCAGTGAGTTGTTAGTGACAATGCAAATTCCAATGGGTGATTAATACTGTTATTGAATTGTTAGCCTAAGTGTTTCTGTGCGGTCGCCTCTGACGCTAAAGATTCAATTGTGTGTCATGGAATAGCGAATAGAATCACGAGTTGAAGTTAGCAATTAGTTAGCTTCATGTTAACATCGTTTTAACCCCTTAACGTCCGTAACAAAAAATTGAAGGTACACCCGTAGCCGCAAAAAATGATAAAAATCTGAAAATCATTAGATTTTGAATTTATTCATCTGTAATGAAAATATAATCAAAAATCATCAAAAAATGCTTTAACTGGTTCAGTTGGATTTTATTTTAACTTGCACAAACATTCCCAACGATCATTTAGAAGAAAGACAACAAGATAATATGAATTGTTTTCTGGTGGATCACCGATAGACCACCCATATGCTCCTTCAAAGTCGTGATGTTCATGCAGACTCAACACTACATGTAGAATCGACACTTCAGCAGGTTCGATGGAAGTATTGTCTTGTGATTCATCTCCATCAGTAGATTCATGTTCATCCCATGAATCATTGAACATTTCCTCAGACACACGCACGTTATCCGTAATTTCTTCCATACCATGGTCCGATCCGGCATAATCCGCACATATCTGGCGCATATCGAGTGCGTCTTGGACGTTCCATAACGCCAAAATGAAAACATGCGGATTGACAGACGATAGCGGAATTTATACACACGAATGACACGAGTATTGTTGAAATCAATATACAAGCATATTGCTTGATTTGACAGAATACGACTAGATTCGTTGTCAAGGCCAATCAAACAAGGAATGAAATGACGTCGGGCTGTAATAGTGTGACTGGTCACACAGCTTGCACACCGTATCACATGCTTGCTATCATATAGTCAGGTGCGCTGTGTTGTCATGTTTAAGTCGCTGCTAATCTTAAGGTCCATTACCACCGGACGCGGCGCAGCGCATCTCATGCGTCCAGAATTTTTGTTCAGAACCTTAACAAACCTACGGGCTGTTCACACCAGACGCGCGGGACCACGCATCCAAGTAATTTCAGAAAAAAGCTCTGTAATGACGCACGGTTTGCCTACGAGACAGGAAAATCCATCCCGCGACAAGACGCCTCGCGGCTTGCTCTACCCTCGCAATGAAACCTGACACCATACGTTGCCAGACGTTCGTGCAGAGAGATGACTGCCTTTCGACATAGCTATCCGACAATTTGACCAAATGAACATCGAAACACCTTATCAGTTCACTTAAATACTTTTTCAATCATGAAATCGAATTCATGAATGCATTTGGAGATGAATGGTATTTTATTTACTGCAAAACGAGTATGAGGGAGTTGTTATTGTTCTCAACCTATCTGATAATCTTCGATGGAGTGATAACTACCAATTACTATAGAATAGACGACGTAAGTTAATAAATTGGGATCAAAGTCAACACGTGCGCCAATTCTATTTCATGATATGTCACCTGTGCCTTGTTGTCACCCCATGAATGAAAATGTGTAAATGATATGTGTGTCTTTAAAACCCTATTCTTTACAGATGTGAAATATCAAATGATTAGTTTTCGCAAAAGCATGTAGTTAATGGTAATCCGCATATCCAAACGATTAATTTTCGATGTCAATCACTCAAAAGTATGCCGTACCTCTCAATCGGAAAAAATAACTTTAGCAATGTCAGTCTCTTTCATCTGTCTTTGATTGTGCGCCACTCCTTTAAGCATTACGATGAGGTCATCAAATCGCTATGTATCGCTATGTAATTTGATGCAGATCGTAGAATTCCTAACCAATTTATTAAAAGGAATTCATTTATAAGGAAATTTCAGGAAGAAGATGATGGTGGTATCTACGAGTATATTGCAAACAGTAGCCATTTTTCTCCTTGAAAATACTCGCTTGTATCGCTCATGAATAGTATTGGCTGTGAAATATCTGATCTCATTTTCCCTCAAATCATACGACATCCACAATATATATATTTTGATACTAAAGACAATGATTTCTGCAGATTCGGATTTACTTATCAAAAATTAACACGACGGAATGCCTTTTTGTGCCATATCATGCTGAACTCAGTGCTCTCCGCAGATTGAGACTATTTTCTAGACTGTTGGTCGACCAAAACTCATCATAGAATTACTCGCATATTGCTCTGAGAACCTGATTATTAAACTTGCAGATCTAAGAACCTGATTACATCACACTTTGTTCACACTCGTAGATCTAATGCAAAATGTCACTGTATTTCCTCGAGAATGTGTCGTTTAGACATCATTTTCGAGTCATTATGGCTGAAAAATTTCATCTGATTTCAAAACTGAGTACGTCATTTCTCGGGAAAGTGTCATAAGCTTATTATGGTATCTTGTTTGGGCTCATTCGAATGCATATGGCACAAGGAATGTGAATATGTTAATTATTTAGCAATGCGAAATGTCCATAATGATATGTCATCTGTAGTTGCCCCCCTCTCCATTCCCGCCCATCGCCACGCGGCTCGGTGAGAACAGGCATTTTGGCTGGACGCGCCGCGCCGCGTCCGGTGTGAATGGACCTTCATTCGCTTTCAACATCTGGGTATTTTTGACAAGTTCGTTGCGCAAAAACAATCTTTTTAGTAGTAGGTCATTTCAATAAATGTGATAGAAACCAAATCAGAGTGAGTTGCTTGACATTGACCACGAAGCACTGATAACGTGCTTCCCTGCAGCCGTAAGACAATTTTAAGTTGCTTTCGTGTAGCCGTAGGGGCATTGTATCGCATCAGACTCACATGTGAGTAATGGACGTTAAGGGGCAAATAATTATTTAAACAAATTGTTATCCTAACATGCACACGTGTCATTAACAGACTCGTAAGAAACATTCTCTATAAGGTTTTATTTCTACTGTTAAGGTAGCAACTTTGTTGACATTTCCTGACAACATGTAAAGAATGTACTACACTAACAGATTTGTTAACTTAGCATAAGAAAAAAAGCCAGAGAGTAAGTATGAAACCACTCGTTGATCCTAAACCACGCCTTCATTGGTGATCTTGATGCTGAGCGAACTGCGACCGTAGATGTAAAATACGCGGACGATATAACAATGATACTCCCTATACCACGAGAAGAAAGATATCTACAAATGTTCATTGAAGAAGAATTGAAGTCGACACATGAGTGATGTGAAAGTTGCGACCTTGTCTTGAATGAATCAAAGTTAAAATTATTATTATTATGTGCAAATAGAAGCCTCAGCGTCAATTCAAACTCCTCTCTGCAGATTGTCGACAGTATTAAGATTTTGGGCATCACGCTGACGAAGGATATGAGTTGGTCAAGTCATGTGAGAAACATTATATCTCTATCCAACAAGAGACTTTGCCTCCTTCGAAACTTGAAGCCATATCTGTCACCTCAAGAATTACATCTGGTGTTCACAACGACAATAAGACCCATTCTTGAGTACGCTTCACCTTGCTTCGTTGGTCTTAATGCCACTTTATCTGACAAGCTTGAATCTGTTAACAAAAGAGCTCACAGAATCATGTTCCAGCAAGCAAGCAAGCAACTTGTTCGTGTACTGTTAGCGCATTAAAGCATCGCCGATATAATACCAGTTTAAAGGTATTATCAGACATTATTCAGCACGATGATCACGTTTTGAATTATCTGAAACCAAGGCAACTATCATGTTCTCATCGACTGGCTACAATCTACTGCCGAACAGGAAAAAGACGGATGTCATTTTTGCCTTTTACCGTACGTCTCTTTAACGAATTAACATGAAATTTTATCTGCTACACATAAATTTCGAACAATACTTATATTTCTTTATAAACGAATGACAGTAAAATTCGTGACATGTAACAGAATCTGCATGTATGTTCTTACCTTTTGATTCCCATCAAGAAATACAGCACTTATCTCACAGCTGTAATATCATCAGCTTATCATCACTATAATACAGCACTAGTATCATCTTTGACGCATTAACTTGCATTTTGCTGCTGTCGTTCAGTACAAAACGTTCTCAGGTAAAACACATGTATACTGATTACATGCATGTTGTTTTAATGATTATTCAAGAAAATATCATATTGATAATCTAGTAGCAGCACAGCTATCTTGCTTTAACATATTTGAACTGTTTACACTAGGCATGAAACGATGCAGATGCTGGCATCTAGCTGAAATGCATACTGAATGAAGAAGATGACCTTTGTCGATTTCTGCAAAAATATCGCTTTATTTATCTGTTCAAATATAATGAGACCTCAGGAACTTCTCAGAGTGATTCGGTCATGATCATTCTCCTATGGGTTATTTTAGGTGAAACATTGCGTCTGTAGAAATATGTAGTAATTTTCGTGTATTTTCCTAACCATTTGAAAAAGTATAGGTACATAAAATAGGTTTATTTAACATACTGTATATAACTTAAATAAACCAAACTTTTGGCATTTTTGCTGCCGGGGCTATGAACTTTGTGCAGCAACATTGCCAAATAAATGTTGTATCACATTGATTATGAATATCCCTAAAACATGCACTTGGACTTGCTAGTGACAAAATCAAATGATCATCTTGAATTCGAAAGGTGCGAGTCAACTCGTCATTGGCAATGAAAACAAGTCTCCGTTGCCAATGACGAGATAACTCGCGCTTCCTTTAATCATGTCAAATTTAAAATTAATTCCATATACTTAGCAATTTAACGTTTTGATAGCATGTTTCGATCTGATAATGTAGTGCCAACCATCTTTGAGTACTTTCCATTTTTAGTGCGGAGATGAATGAGTTGTAATCACATGTCAGATATGTCAAGCATTTATTTTCTTTCATGTCCCAAAGCATTTCCCTTGGATCTCCATGTGCTTCGAAGCCCGAAGTGGATGAGGTTCAAATTTGCCGTCATATGAAGGAAGTTCATTTTCCACTTATAAGAATTTTGATGTCATTCTAAACAGCTCATACCTTCTGATTTTTCCATCTTTCTTCAGCAAAATGTAACATTCAAAGAGAAATAATCCGTTTTATGATGTGTATTCTTGCAGGGAAAACAAAAGCCGGGTAGCTATCTTTGTTAACACGCTCTAAACAACCATTCATAAAGACAATGCATCAAAAGAGTGAATCCTAAGATGGCAAATGGTCAGAGGAAGAATTCTTAAAGTAGCAAATTGGCGCGCTTCGTTATGCTAGGATGACATTTGAGCGCTTATTTACACAAAAGACAAGGCAGATTTTAATAAAGTACTAATGACTGCACAAATGCTACATAAGCATAGATGAAAGTCAGTCTGTTATCCAGTCAATGAGCTTACTCTACTCTGACTGTCATTGGTATAAGCTACGACATTTTCCAGCCATACTGAAACTCATCGCATTGTATTGTCAATGAAATAATGCATTCAAAACTGTTCTCGTCCGTGAACATTTTTATATTTCCCCGGCGGACTGTTATGTTGTCCCAGAAGTAAGGGGCCGATGTGTTCTGCCTCCCAAACTTGTTACTATCGTGTATAGTGCCTTCAAAATACATGCACTATCAGAATAGTTGTTCATCTCAGTTTTGCTCTACTTCAGAAAAGTTGATCATGACGATTAATTTGATTGACCTCATCACTTTAACCGATCATCCCAAATTTGATGTATCTCTGGAATTTGCGCATTCTTTCATCAGTTGATAGCAAGACCATGCTTCACATGATTTAAAGCTTTATTTATGCAAGCAATAAAAAATCACGAAAAATGTCACATGATGTGAATAAAAACTCGGAATGCTGGCTATATGATGACGCAGTTGATGTTAAATTTGAATCGCACGTGCTATATCTACATGGTCGGAGGACAACAATCATTTGCTACGCACTGTCGATTAAGAAATTGATTTAATATTTTGCAGTGCAACATTAGGCAGATTGCAAGCGCACCAGCCTTTGTATGGCGGCGAGTCGATGCCACTTTTTGATGGAGTTCACAGAAGTCATCAAATTAGGCCATCTGGCAAAATCCTTGCATCCGCGGAAACTTAGGCCTCGGTTCGGCTCAACATGCTTCTTTAAAAATGCTCCATTAAACGTTGAACAGTCTGATACTTCTATGAGCTCACAAACCAACTTCATTCTAACGTCAGAAGCCCTCGTACGAAATGTTCATCATATTTAGCCAACATCGCAAGAAATCATCTCTACCAGACTTCCTCTACAAATTGAGTGATTTAAACGGTAGGCCTACGTGAGACCGTTAGACTTTCAAGGTCCACTGATATAAATCTGTTAGACAGCTGATTTTGGGCTGCGTTGATGTCTGACTTAGGTGTGTAACAAACATGCATTCAACATCCACAATTTTGGAGGACTTCAAACAACGCATAATGGAGGAATTCTCACAATTCTCTGATGAGGGGATGTTGACCGCAGGCAGTTGTTTGTGGCGGACATCATCTCTCCATTCAAAATGCTGAAAGTGGACATTTCATCAATGTATGTGGCTTTGTATATTTCATGCATGAGAAATAATCGAGTACATGATTAGAGTGCATTTGTGTGCAACATGAAAGTTAGATCGCGATCTTATCGCAAACAAATGACTGCTCTTAATGCATAAATTGAATTTTAAGAAAGATAGATTTGTCAAATTTTAGATGGTCTTTTAAAGGGATGGTGGTCAGTTAAATTGAACTTGATAATCAGCTTCTTTGGAACAGAACAAAACTAGATGAACCATACAAGTATTCTAACTGCATTCTTAAGATACTTAGCAGTAGCAGCAAGTTTGAGAGGCAAGTCATATCGATCCTTACTTGTGGGATAACCACTGTATTTTGGACAATATATTTAGTCAGATACAGGGATAGAGTAACAATTCACTAACAAAGTGATCTTTTGTGCTAATAAGCTCATATATTTTTGCTTGTGTGGGCAAAGAGACGATCACACATTTTCAAATTAGAATGCAAATCTGTCCTTTGTGAACTATTCATGCGAGTCGATATTGCTTCATATTTGCGACGCAGTAAAAGATCTCGATTTTCTCAAAATTACCAAGGTGGCGTTTATCGTGTTTTGAATTTATAACGGGTGATGTTTAATTATCCCCAAAACATAAAGTTGAGAAACAAAAAAATAATTTGCTTGTGTAACATTCACTTTTCTTGAGGAGGAATGCAGGTGGCCCTCAGGAGGGCCGTTTAAGCGTTCACAGTCAAGTCACACCACTGATAATTGATTAAGTGTTTGTGTCCGTTCACTCCTTCTTCTCGTTCTCGCCTGTCTTCTCGTGAGCGTTTTGATGTTGTTGTTGATTTGCCGCGAGTCAGCGCATGTGCGCGAGCATGTATCGTAGAATTCTCTCTCCCTCTCGCTCCTCACGCCTTGCCTTGATGAATGCACGATTAGAGGTCCCGCCGGCGTGTGTCCTGCTGTTTTTATAGGGAAGGCGAAATCGATAGTCTTCCATTCTCTTCCTTGGCCACTCGACACAGAAGGTTAAGAAATAAAATATTTAAGTTGGACAAGTACTCCGAGAAAATAAAACCTGAAAACTATCAGCTACACCCTACCGAAGATTAGCAAAATAAAATATGAAGCAAATTATTATTTACATCAATTGCGCTCCACGCTACAAATTCAACAACAGCAATAACCCATAAATGAGATTTTTTCTAAAATTAAGTCCATCGCATTCAAAAATTTCAGAATGTGTTGTAAAGTGAAGAAGCTTGCCAGAACTTTCTTATGATAAAATCCACAAATTTTCGTTGCTTATAATGGTTCTTAGCTATTGGAAACATACATGTATATACTTGTATTGATAGGCTATAAAAGATTTCATTAATATTGTATTTATAATAGCCAACAAAACCCATCGATTCAATTATAATAGAAAACTTCAAGCTGTGAAACGTTTGTGCATTGTTTGTCACTGAAGCCTTCAAGAAGCAGGGGGAGTATAACCGAGTATAACCATTCGCAACCGAAAAGAGATTTCCAGAACGGTAACGGTCAAAAATTGAGTAGCGGTTGCAACTCTGGCACGCGAGATTGATCACCAACGGTGAAGCGGTTCAAAATTCCCCGAATCGAGTAATGTTTTGCAACCTTGTTTTTGTAATGGCTTGAGGCGGGAGGCGCATAATGAATGAAAGGAAAACGTCACAAATCTCTCCCGAAATATATATAATGCCGAATAAACACAAAGGTTTAAGTAAAAATATAATACAGGTAAAATCGGCAAACGTTTCGCGTCCAGACGCTTGGTCACTGCCTTACTAAATGATTCTAACAGTAGGTGCAACAACACCCTCGTGACGCCTGTTCAATTCTGGCCTACGAAAATCGATCAAACGAGATTCCATCAAACTTGTCTCAATCGGATCATGCACACACTTTAAGAAATTGATATTGAAGCTATCTATGTTGGTACACGGGTTGCAAAATTTTATATGATCGCTCAAGGCGCTATGACAATCACGCTTGATGATGCTATTTTTATGTTCGTTATACCGCAAACGGAACGGCCGAGCAGTTTTTCCTATATATTTAGAATTACAAAATTTACACTCAAATTCATAAACAACGCATGATTTATCACAATTATACTTATCAGGAAGTTTTACACAGATTTCACAATTGCTATGTTTTTTACACGGACTCTTTCTTTTCAAAGCCTGGCGCAGTTTCTTATTTCCGGTAGTTACAAAGTTGATTTCTAATTTGTGTTTACGAATGTTCTAATTAATTTTTCTTATTAAGCCATCGCTGACAAAAGGCAACTTTAGTGTACATTTCCTACTTATTGATTGTATTATTTATGCTATCATTTGATTTGTGTTTATTTTTAGTTTTGTTGCACTTCCTTATGTCATTGTTAGTATATCCGTTCAATTTTAAATTACTATTACACGCTTCAATGTCTGCCTTCATAGCTTCTGCAGGCAAAGTCGCACTACCACGAATTTCCATGTCATTAACTTTTTGTTGGACAAAATTCGTTTTTACAAAGCTGGGTAGCCAACTATCTTTTTTAAGAGAATTACCGGAGGAGTTCTCTTTGACATATTTCTTATGGGTTATTTTTCCATTATTTGTCCAAACCGTTAAATCTAGGAAGTTCAATTTACCGGTATGTGGAGATTCCACGGTAAACTTAATGTTGTTGTCAATCGAATTAAAGGTCGTACTTATTAAATCGAAAGTGTCAGAATCTCTTTTGAGGGGACCTATTATAATGTCGTCAATGTATCTTTTATAAATAATGTTGTCAAAATTGAGTTGAGCTGTAATGGCAACAATAGCTCTTTCTTCTATGCTGTTCATAAATATGATTGCCAGTGGTGGGGCATAGTGTGATCCCATGGGAACACCCTTAATCTGGAGGTAACTTTGATCATTAAAAGCGATCTCATAATTGTAGGACACGAATTTTAGCATAGTGAGAAATTGGTCTACAGTTATATCAAAATTATCTATCTGTGTCCAATGCTTATGAGCGAATAAATTTACAGCATCCAAAGCAGGGGCTATCGGAATGCTGGGGTAGAGATTGACCACATCTAAAGATATGAACATGCAGTCTTCACTTATCACTTCACTATAATTTTTAAATATATCTATAAGTTCCAGAGAACTCTTCAAATGTGCAGGTACAAAGTTCACAAGTTGATTCAAAATACGGCCGCAAATCCAATCAACTTTGTTAATAGGGTTATTGGTAACCGAAGCAATAGGCCTGAGAGGATACTGATTACATTCACTTCTCTCTTATGATCTTTGATCAACGCGTAGAAATTTGAAGGTTGGCTTCCCGAAACATGCAAGCGCTGCAAATTCGATTTACTCAAGTTATATTTAAAAATATTATTTATCATAGTGTTCGCTTGCTTCTCTAAACTATTTTTCTTACTTTTATTGATTGGCTTATACGTGGATCTATCTTTTAGGATCTCCTCAGTTCTAACTATCATTTCTGAGGCTTTCGTGACACAAAGTCTATTGCTTTTATCGGTAGCTGTAATCATAAGGTCATTTTTTTCAAGAAATTTTTTACTGTTTCGCATTTTTTTATTGAAACTTGTATAGTTATCTTTGTGTTTGACATGAGACACTTCAGTTTTAACAGCTTCAATTATTTCTTTTTTGAACAACAGTAAATTGACTTCGTTTTCGTTATCCATGCAATTGGGTAACGTGACAGTATTTTTATGAAAAGGTATGTTCATAAAGTCATTATTGCCATTATCATTTCTACGCTGGAGGTTAAATTTCCAACGCATATTATACGTCAGTTTTTCTAACGCTAATTCAACATCATCTATAAACTCATCAGAATTCAAGTTTGGTGGAATCCTGAAATTAGGGCCTTTTTTGAGAATATCAATCAAGTCAAATGGTAAATCAATGTTCGTTTCGTTCGTATACAAATTACAAGATGCGTCACGAGAATGTTGAAGCTTACCCAACTGGTCCTGCGGAGAGACGCGGCAAAGATATTCATCTGCATACTCGAAAGGAAATGATGGCTTGACGGTGCACCGATACTTCATTCTACCATGTGGGTAATTATCATAAGATAACTGTCCCCATTTTTTACCATGTGTTGTGAATTTTAGCTCTTCTTCCTTACGCAAATCAGCCTCTAATAAATGAAGCAAATGCTCAAGGATATCCACGGGTAACCTCCTTGTAGTAGTAAGGTACTCGTAACCGCGCAATTGCTCCAACTGATACTGCTTATCTCTCAAATTTTGTACACTTTTCCTTAAAATTTCCATCTCCATGGAATGCATTTTCCTTTGGATCACCTTGTCAGTAGTAATACCATCAGGAAGGTTAAACATGTTACTGACGAATAATGGTACAATCGCCCTCGATATACATGCTTGCAGGAAAAGAAGATCGCAGAACACTCGAACATATCTCACCTGTAAGTTGATGAAAGACTTGGCGTGAGCTCGCAAATCAAAATTATTGATTGCGGAAATAGCATATGTAATGGCTTGAGGCGGGAGGCGCATAATGAATGAAAGGAAAACGTCACAAATCTCTCCCGAAATATATATAATGCCGAATAAACACAAAGGTTTAAGTAAAAATATAATACAGGTAAAATCGGCAAACGTTTCGCGTCCAGACGCTTGGTCACTGCCTTACTAAATGATTCTAACAGTAGGTGCAACAACACCCTCGTGACGCCTGTTCAATTCTGGCCTACGAAAATCGATCAAACGAGATTCCATCAAACTTGTCTCAATCGGATCATGCACACACTTTAAGAAATTGATATTGAAGCTATCTATGTTGGTACACGGGTTGCAAAATTTTATATGATCGCTCAAGGCGCTATGACAATCACGCTTGATGATGCTATTTTTATGTTCGTTATACCGCAAACGGAACGGCCGAGCAGTTTTTCCTATATATTTAGAATTACAAAATTTACACTCAAATTCATAAACAACGCATGATTTATCACAATTATACTTATCAGGAAGTTTTACACAGATTTCACAATTGCTATGTTTTTTACACGGACTCTTTCTTTTCAAAGCCTGGCGCAGTTTCTTATTTCCGGTAGTTACAAAGTTGATTTCTAATTTGTGTTTACGAATGTTCTAATTAATTTTTCTTATTAAGCCATCGCTGACAAAAGGCAACTTAAGTGTACATTTCCTACTACATTAGTGTACAAGCGTGATTGTCATAGCGCCTTGAGCGATCATATAAAATTTTGCAACCCGTGTACCAACATAGATAGCTTCAATATCAATTTCTTAAAGTGTGTGCATGATCCGATTGAGACAAGTTTGATGGAATCTCGTTTGATCGATTTTCGTAGGCCAGAATTGAACAGGCGTCACGAGGGTGTTGTTGCACCTACTGTTAGAATCATTTAGTAAGGCAGTGACCAAGCGTCTGGACGCGAAACGTTTGCCGATTTTACCTGTATTATATTTTTACTTAAACCTTTGTGTTTATTCGGCATTATATATATTTTGGGAGAGATTTGTGACGTTTTCCTTTCTTTCATTCACCTCGTTTTTCTTTTATGTTCTCAATTTGTGACATTTCACTTCAGACCTTTCACTCCAGGTAGAAGAGTTCCTGGCTGTCTGGATGCATAGAAATAGACATATTTAGCTTGTATTCGTTTCAACCCACACGAAATTTCAAAAAATGAAAAATAACTATTGTCAGAGGGAAGATAGTGCCATGCAGATAAAGAAATAACGACCAAAATAGAGGTTTATTCAATAAACATGAATTGTTTTGAGTACAATGGCTCAAGGATGAAATTGAATAAAGAACAATTCGCTTTTATTCACGTGTGAACAATGATTTTATGAATGGAATCATCAATTTCGGTCTTGCTAGGTTTCCATTGAAGTCGACGTCATCTAAGTTACTATTCAATAGCTGAGGATATTTTGCTATTCTTTAGATTCCCCTCAATGAGCTGCAGCAGAAAATATAGGAAGCTCAGGACTAGCAAACTTCCTTCAACTAGAGAACTTGAAAATTTAGAAAATTTGAAGGTAATAAAACCATGATGTGAAGTTGAGAGATGCAAAAAAGGCACCTGCGAATCATCATTCATCACCAATACCTTTCACAACTAGGTGGAATTGTGAGAAATTTCATTCTGTAAGGAATTCACAACACATCAAAAAAGAAAGAATAAAAAGTACATTGTATGTCATTGATATAAAACCCAAAGCAATGTTATTGTCGCAAAGGGTCTATAGAAAGAATTTTCTCTTTTTCATTAAATATTGAAATGTTTGTAGGTCATGCAAGCCCATATGTTTTGCACGTAAATAAATAAAATAAATAGATGAACTTTGTCTATACTCGGAAGCACATTAGGCACGACCTTTCTTCCATCTGGCCGAGTTGTCATTTATTCCACTCTCATTCTTATTGTGCCTAGCGTTTAGCAGGAATGCAAAGTGCACTTACTTTAAGTCTTTGGTTTCACCCACCTAGATTTGAAACAAGGTCTCCCGGACGCAGAGCTAACACTCTAAAGGCCAAAGTGCCGATGACATTAGTCTAATTCAGCGGCGCCTGGAGAACATGTCCTGTGTTCACTTTATTTATAGATGAAAAGTGACGTATACACATCTACATGTATGTAATTGTGCAACATGTATTTGAAGAATCATTCCATGAAACCCATGCCGCAATTATTGATTCGCTAATCTATTCCCCTCTCCATTGTTTGCCGGGTTGCAAGAAAAATAGGACAACATTTTCAAACGCGCTGATTATCGAGGTCATCGTATCATTTCCTGTTGGCGCATAGATGGCATAACTTGAGATATAGGCCTAATTTGAAGTGCAAATGCTCAACTACTACACATGACATTGTGTAGTAGATACATCAGAACATGAGAATCATTCATTCATCTTGCACATGCTCGCCACATCTGGCCACTTTCGAACTTCGGTAATGAGAACTGACTTTCCATATCTAAGGAGTAGTATGCTGCTTTTATAGTGTAATTTATTGAGTTAACAAGATTTATGCTGTGTGTGCCATTCCCCTTCCAATTAAGAAAAACATGAATCATGTTAAGACAATGGGATCAGTTCTATTTTCGTCGGTCTTCATTTTGCTGACACATGTTTCATCTTTGTACATGCTTCACTTGTGCAAAACTACAAACGGTTTAAGCACAAAGCTGTTTGCGAAGAACTGTAAGCTTAAATACAGAATGGAGTAGTCTCCTCATTTGTTTTTTCGAGGTATTGTTGATTAGTTAGCAGAGATTCTGATATTCTTACCTTGGATAATTACTGTTCGCAATCATTTCAAAACCATGTTTGTTTGGATGAATAGACATTCTTAGTTCAGCCTCTCTGAGAGAACTTGCCAGAATAATCAAAGAAAGTGGAAAATTTTCCTCTTCGGATTATTTGGTGTTCAATCAACGTAAAACAAATTGTTGTACTGTCTTGGAGACTTTCAAGAAGCCATTATTTAAAAATCCATCGTGACATGGTTAAAGAAAAAATTCGAAGCCATTTTTCAATTTCATCTATATCTTCGATTTTATGATAATGTGACAATAAACACATTAAATTATCCAATATTTCTGTACAGGAATCTTAGCGAAGCAGACGTTAATCATAATTATTCATGTAATGTGATGAAACTTATCTACACTCGAACTGCACCTGTAAAAAAGGAAAAGAAAAGATATCGTAACCTTATGTCACCTCGTGTCACGTGACAGTTTCAGAAATTAAAGCAAATGCTTCATAATTGGCTCAGCTTATGCCTTAATTGAGTAGATTTGGTCCATTAAATTTAAGTGACCTTCGTTCGACCTGTGAAATATTAGGGGGAAAGTCGCAAATCATTATGACATTATAAATATTGACTGGAAAATATTTCAAAAATTTCAAATAGTTGATTTACATATGGCATTGATGTGTTATAGTATATGTTACAGGACAGCTTTCCAGAATTCTACAAAAGCAAAAATCACCTATAGCCGTCCCATAGAACTTCCAAAGTAATCCAAATAAAACCAAGTATACCGTCGGGACCCATGCGATTCAACATACATTGCTTGATGATGCGAATAATCAAAGATGGACAGTAATGTCAGACGAAGGATTTTGAGTCATTTAACATTGATTTACATCCTTTGCTGAAAACTTGGAGGAGCCACAATGGTCACCACTTCATCCAATATCAAGAATCGTCAGCAGATCTAGTGCACATCCCTCAATATTGATAAAACTCACTGCATGAACATGCAGCCATAGCAGGAGTAAATTTGAGATGTGGAAATCAGCAAGTTCATCTATTTTTTGCACTAGCCGTCTTATTACTCAATGGTGGTTTTGAAGGTTTCCAGTGTCGTGCTTCATTTAACTTCATTTGAATTTTTTCTTTGTGTTTCTTCTAATCAGTCTATTTACTTCGTGTATGACATTCTTGTGTTTCAAATGTAACTGATGTAGACATGCCTCACAATTTTCAATATTGAGGCACAGATGGAAAAAATAAACGCTATCTATTCTATTCTATTCTATTCTATTCTATTCTATTACGGACTGACGGCATCACTATCATGACTTGATGCCTGCCATCCATATGTACATGCGTCCATAAATGAACTTGGCTTTCAAATAAATTATTCGAAATCTAAACAGCTTTTTATTCGGCGTTACTTGAAGAATAAAAAGTGCCATCATAATGCAATGGTTGATGTTCAAATTGTGAAAGTCTTTGGTGTCATTCTAGACAATGTGACTTGAGATTTGCAAATATCCAATATTATGAAAAATGTCCTGTGAATATATATCGCAGAGAAAGTTTGCTGACTGCATTTTAGCTGTGCACAGACAAGGCCAGTTTATAAACATGTGCTCAGTGCATTCTACATGTTAACTAAAATACTCGGACATAAAAGAAATAATGATTAGAAGGACCGAGGAAGCACGATGTCAAAATAGGCCTTTTTGACGATATTTTTCTTGGGATTGTCAGCTTCACATCACCGGGAAATGCTTAATGAGGTGATGCCTCGCTATGCTTAACGTGTTGACCTGAAGAGGAGGCTCGTGCAAAATACATCGTCAAAAAAGAATTGTATTGACATTGCCTTTTCTCAATCCTTCCAATCAATGTGTATCATTTGACTATCAACAAGGTTGACCTTGGGTTTTGGGTCGACTTTGGGTAAATGATGCAAAACTTGAGTTTTCTATACAATACATGGATCTTCTATTAATGCTGCATATATACAAATGAAGTTAGAAATATTAGTATTTTGATTTGAATCTTTGGAAATGATCAGAGCATCTGATTTTTTTTACAAAATTTCCACTCAATTCACAGAATATTTCAATAATGAATTAGGCCCAGGCCTACTTGTGATTATTAAGTACCGGTATTTCATTTTGGGCTTGACAATGCCGCGCATTAAAAGTTCGTACACATTGTATTTGCTGCAAGGTTACATGTATTCAGTTGCATTTGTGCATATTGAATTTTCATGTATTTCATATCTTTTATATCTTCGCACCCCTAAGCTGTCTGCGATAGCCGACATTTATCCAAAAATGAATTCATTCCAATTTCGTATTCTAAAAATGATTAACCATCCCTCAATACGCAGCCACAATGTTTATTGAGTCTATATTTTTCTGAATGATAAAATAAAAACAACTGCTTTGCTACATGAGCGATGTGCAATTCATTCATAATTAAATCAAAAATTTTCTATTAGTCAGCATATTAGTGTAGGTTAAATCAAATGAAAGCTTTATAAACGCAATGCATGTACTTAGGCTACTAAGTACAGTTATTGCAATAAGTAATCATTTCATTAATACCTGTACAATTCTCATGTGCCCAATAGGAATTTTGGCCTATAGAAGAGTCTCTATTTCAGCACAGAATACAAAGAGTGCACTTCGGTTACTTGATTCTACTCATTTATTAAAACTTGGGCTTGGGTTTTTTGGTTTTGACCTACATTTTGACCCGAAACGTCACCCAATACAAATTCTACTCAGTACCTTGCTATCAACCACAACATCTTCAAACGATGGTTGCATGAAGAGTCTTCTTTGCCGTATAAAGTCAAGCAGAACTACATGCAATAATTTACGTTAATTACTGCAATCGCGAGTGCCAAGTTGCAAAAATCTGACAAATTCTAGTACCCAAATTACAGAACAGGCAAATTACAGAAAAGTTTTGGTATTTTATTATGATAGTTAGTTAAGCGTTTTTTCATCACTCAGCATTCCGGTATAATGGTTTGACTGTCATTTTGTATTAGTGATTGCGACTAAAAGCATTTTTTGTAGAACAATGAGAAACGTTATATAGTTGATGCACAAACATCAGTTCTGTGTGGAGGTCGCTAAATAAATATAATCCGTTTTCGTCTACCACTATTCAATTCAACGAGGCAATTATTTTCATTTTGCTGTAACCACAGAGATTAATTGCTTTTTTTGGTCTAAAGATGACATCTTTTAATACTACTGGTCACGCTTAGAAGGAGTCCCGAGGGGCAGAAAGATCAATTTTCCATTGAACGCAATGCAAATTCAAGCCTGAATTCTGACGAACTAAATCATTGACACCACATTGAACGTTCACAGTCAGTAAATTTAGATCGTAAGGAGTCGAACGATGTGAATAATATTTCCATTTGATTTATCCATTTATCACGGCGAAACATTGGGTCAAAGATAGGTATGATTGACTTGGCAGACTTCAGTCTTCAATGTGACACCGCCAACTCGTGTGTTCCATAACACAACTTTCCTTGCGCATTGTGCGCGCGTGACCAATCACGTAAGTCAAAGGGAGGCGACTATCTCCTCATGTTGCTACCATCGCATACAATGGCTGAGATAGAATCTCGTCACCTCTAGAAACAGCTACAGATGAATCCATCCATGTGGGTGTAACGCATTTAAATTGCCTGCAAGATAAAATTTAGCGGCGTTTTTTGAAAAGTACACCTATAGGTACATAAAAATCTCTCAATAGCATAATCTATGAATAACCAATCATCCTGACATGCTGATATTCATACTCAAGAGGTTATCAACCCACTTATTTCACACGAAGACTATTGTATTTGATTGCATCGTTTTGTTCTTGCTGTCTTGTGCAGCCTCTGTAGATAGTCAGTGAGCTTGATGGAGCTGTCAAACTGCTCATTGCATATTCTGTCACGGTGATCGCTTGTATTCTATCATCCTCCTACCCTACACGAACGCCAAAAAATCATTCCATGTAATTTTTTCTCAAGTGTGAGCTCAGCAATCATCCTCTCAATGTTTTCACTTCTTCTAAATCAAACTCAGGTCATTTTTGTTATTCGCATATTCATCAATACAAAGAGGTAATTGGACAATTAGATTCTCATTGGAGTCGGACAATAGGATTCATCCATGCAAAGTAAATAAAATGCACCTAAAACCACCATTCAAGTGTTTTTCTTAATCCGTACAACTTCCCGAGAGTCAAGACTAAAACCCGATATGCTATTGAAATTTCCATTATGCCTATTCTACTAGTGCGTTTTACTGTACTTTGGGCGTGGCCATGGGTAATATCGCTGCTCCGCCTCTTTCAATAATTTACATGGATTTCGTTGAGAGTAAAATACTCAGAAAGATGGGTTCCAGTATAATCCTATGGAAGCGTTACATTGATGACTGTTTTGTCATTTGCAATGACCATCTGACTCTATCTGAGCTTCTGAATACAGAAAATAGTGTTAGCAACGATATTAAATTCACCCAAGAAACATGACAGATGACAAGATTCCTTTCCTTGATCTGATGGTATTTGTGGTTGATGGTAATTTGAGACTGGTCTTTATGTTAAAGATGTTAATTCAGGTTGTACTATCCCATGGACGTCTCATCATCCACGGTTTGAAGCGCAATATTGTTTTTAATGAATTCTTACGAGTTAAGCGGCTGTGCTCGTTATGACGGAAATTCCAATATTCTCTCCTTCGATTTATTGACCGATAAAATGATGATTTAAAATCAGCCGGCGCTTCGTGCCGCAGACACTTCTGAAGGGCTTAGGTAAAATATAGCTTCGATGACCCAATGTTAAATATGTCGCAATTAAACTGAGTTCTTATAAAAGTGTTCAGAAATTTGGGAGCTCGTGTTTTCGGTTGATGCTTGGGCGTAGAGACTCAATCAGGCGAGCTTCGGTCAATCTGCAATCTACGGCGTTCTGGCTAGTGTCGATGACATCAACTGCGTAGTTTGAAATTGTGACGTCATCACAGTTATGAACTTTTTCATTATGTTCGTATAGGGCATTCTTATTGTTCTTATTTATTAGGTCTCTCTTGTGTTCATTGTAGCGCTTCCAGAAAGGTCGGTTAGGCTGGCCAGTGTAGGAATCGTTGCAAGTCTTACAGGTCATTTTATAAACTACATACCGGTCAGAACAGGACCGGTTATCTGGCAACAATGAGCAAATATGGCATTGCATATGTTTATTATTCCTTTTTCTACTATGAAGTGCAGTTTTTAAGGTAGGGCCTGGTTTGTTTACGAGTTTTATCGGTAAGTCGCATTGTTTTATGAGTTTATTTAATTTGCGATTACACGCATCACTAACAAAGTTCAGTTTGCAGGGGATGTAGCTGTTATCAGCGTGTTTTTTATTTTTATTACTAATTATGGAAAGATCACGGTTGGAAAAACCGTTCTGCTTAAACCTGTCGTTCAGTTTTGACAAAGCTTCATCTGCTTTCTTTCGATCCGAGCATCTGTTGGTGACGCTAGTTTTACTATTTCTTATGTAATTAGTTTTTATGTGGTGTGGTACCCAACTTGCTTGTTTAGGGATATGCCTGAGTGCATGCTTTTAACATACCAGTCATATTCGATTTCATTATTATTGATCTCTATGCTGACATCGAAGTAATTCGGGATTTACTATGGGGCACTTCTACAGTGAATTTGATGTCTTGGGACACGGAGTTGAATACTTCGGTGATTCTATTTATAGTTTCACTATCATTATTATTTATAGGGCCAAGGATGATATCATCGAAGTACCGCGCGTAATACTGGGGAGTTATATTGTAATATTTCTCAAGGATTTCAAGGGCTTC
Organism: Prostheceraeus crozeri; assembly: GCA_907163375.1. Taxonomy (NCBI): domain Eukaryota; kingdom Metazoa; phylum Platyhelminthes; order Polycladida; family Euryleptidae; genus Prostheceraeus; species Prostheceraeus crozeri. The sequence continues at coordinate 158,355 of CAJQUW010013497.1, forward strand.
TTGTTCAATACAGTATATGTATATGATCGCGAATGGTGGTGAGAATCGAGCCCCCATTGGGCAGCCTTTAATTTGGCGGTAGACTATGTTATTGTATATAATAGGTGTAATTCTCACCACCATCAATAATAATGAAATCGAATATGACTGGTATGTTAAAAGCATGCACTCAGGCATATCCCTAAACAAGCAAGTTGGGTACCACACCACATAAAAACTAATTACATAAGAAATAGTAAAACTAGCGTCACCAACAGATGCTCGGATCGAAAGAAAGCAGATGAAGCTTTGTCAAAACTGAACGACAGGTTTAAGCAGAACGGTTTTTCCAACCGTGATCTTTCCATAATTAGTAATAAAAATAAAAAACACGCTGATAACAGCTACATCCCCTGCAAACTGAACTTTGTTAGTGATGCGTGTAATCGCAAATTAAATAAACTCATAAAACAATGCGACTTACCGATAAAACTCGTAAACAAACCAGGCCCTACCTTAAAAACTGCACTTCATAGTAGAAAAAGGAATAATAAACATATGCAATGCCATATTTGCTCATTGTTGCCAGATAACCGGTCCTGTTCTGACCGGTATGTAGTTTATAAAATGACCTGTAAGACTTGCAACGATTCCTACACTGGCCAGCCTAACCGACCTTTCTGGAAGCGCTACAATGAACACAAGAGAGACCTAATAAATAAGAACAATAAGAATGCCCTATACGAACATAATGAAAAAGTTCATAACTGTGATGACGTCACAGTGCGAATTAGTGAGACGAACAGCAAACCGAGGTCCGGAACGTATCTAACAACTTTACGTTTCTCATTAATCGATTCTATTACAGAGATGACTGAAAAGAAGACAACATCAATTGAACCAATCACTGGACAACCAAAGAGCCCGATGACAACGGAAAAGTGCAAGGCGTGTCATGAAAACCTTGAAGATCTAGAGGTGAACTTAAAGTGTGACAAATGTAGAGACTCTTTCCATATTTTTTGTGTTGAACTACCTGACTATGAGTTACTTAAGTATTTGAAACATAATGATAAAAGGAAATTCCAGTGCAAAATTGTATCGAAAGTTTATATCCTTCAGAATTACAACATATAACAAAGCACACAAAGAACAGAATACATTCAGAGTCAACCACACAGAACACAGAAATCATAGAAGAGAGAAACAAATACCAAAGAAAAAGCGAAGATCTCATCAAAATAGCTGGAGCACTCAGGACCGAAATCGAAGAAAGTGCAACGAAAATACAAGCTCTTGAGCAAAACTTAGCACGAAGTGAATGTGAGCTGACACTGGCATATGAAAATATTAGAAGACTAGAAAGAGAACTGAACGAAGAACGAAGGATAGCCAACTTCAACAACAAATCTGATGACAGTGACGATGATGAAGAAACAGAACCCGAGGATGAAAACGATAAAATAATGGAAAAATTGTGCAAAATATCAGAAAAAGTGGATCAGATAGAACGACAGCAAAAGCAGATGAATGAAAAGCAACAACAACAACAACACCAACTGGAACAACAGCGCCAACTAGAAAGGCAGCGTCAACAAGAACTTCAAGTAGAACATCGTCAACAAGAAGATAACCAACATCGCTGGCAACCACCACAACAACCAATAAGAAGGAACATTACCTGTTTCTACTGCGGAAGACGTGGTCACCCGATGCGAAACTGTTATCATGCACGCTGGAATCGACACTATAACGACGGTTATAGCAGAAACAGGCACAACAACTACATCAATGCGAACACAAGACCAAGATACGAACAGCAGCGTAGAAGATATGACCAAACTAGATACGAAAATCAAAACAGATACGAGAACCAAAGATATAGAGAAGACAGAAGACGCAATTTTGAAAGAGAACGAAGAGAAAGAGAAGAAGATAGATATCGAGTATCCAGAACGGACAACGGAAACGGTCCAATTCAATACACACCAACACGCATCCTAAATCAACAAAACAACAGACATCACTCACAAGCAATGCAACCTTATTTTTAGCACACTAAAGGAAGGAGAGGACGATGAACATGATTTTGATAAAATCAGTGACCTCAAAATAAGTTACATAAATGTGAACGGCTTAAATGAAAATAAAATAAGTAATTCCGATATGATCAAAGATATGGATAATGCTGATATACTTTGTTTTGTTGAAACGCACTTAAAAGGTGAAGACGATCTGCCAGTTATTAGAAATTACACAGGCTATCATTCAATTGGAAGAAAATCTTCAAAATTTGGAAGAAATATCAGAGGTATATCACTGTATGTAAAAGATAATATAAAGAATTTAAATCTAGAAAATATTGTCAATGAAAACGGAAGAATATTGATCGTTAAAATAAGGGAACATACATCAAATATTTTCATAATCATATGTTACAGAAGTAACAGAGAATCTAGATATAAAGACAAAGAATTCTATGAAAATATAAAAAGCTACATACTTCAATACAACATGGAAAATGTAATATTAATAGGAGATCTAAATGGACGAATTGGATTAGAAAATGATAATAAAAATCTTGGTCTTCCAAACAGAAAATCTGATGATTTAACTCTAAATAGCTATGGACAAGAAATATTAAGGTTCTGTAATGAAACCAAATTAATAATAGCAAATGGAAGATTTGAAAATAAAGACTCCATTGGAAAATCTACGTATCACTGTATTCAAAATGATGAAGTTAAAAAATCAATGATAGATTATTTGATCGTATCCGAGTCCCTTTTGAATAGGCTAAATGAGTTCGAAATTGATAATCCAGTGTTGTACACTGACCATTTGCTTCTCAAGATAAAATTGAATATTGCATCAGATAAAAAAATCACTACAAAAAATAAGAAACATCAAAGTAAAAAAATAATTCCGTTTAAATGGACAAAAGAAAAAGCCTCAAAATTTGATATAGATAAATTTGACTTAAAATGTACTGCATTATCAAACAAATTGATTACTCAGAATATGAACGCAAATGAAATTGATACTGAATTACTAGACATAAGGAATAACTCAACTGATTCCAATTATAAATCTCAGACATCAAAATATTCTGAAAATATTACAAACTTACGGAAAGTTTATAGAAAGGAGGTTGCCATGTTCAAAGAAGATAAATCAAATAATAATTTGAATAGATTGATGTTATTGAGAAAGCAACTGCAAAAGCAAATAAGGAAAGAAGCAAGAAAAATTAAATCTAATCATCTGAATAAATTGATAATTGCAAAAGAAAATAATAATCACAAAGAATATTGGAGCTTAATCAATGGAAGGAAAAGGACCACTATTACTTCTACTCTGAATATTAATGATTTCAAAAACGAAATGATAAATTCTGATTTATCTAGACATGTTGAGACTTGTATTACCGCAGTAAATAATGAAACTTTCAATATGGTAGAACAATCGGATGAAATCCTTGACGTTCAAATTACTATGAATGAGCTCCAAAGTAATCTTAAAGATACAAAGAACTTAAAATCAAGTGGTCCCGATGAATTTGTAACTGAAATATTTAAAATAAATGACAAAACATTGCCTATACTACTGAATTTGTTTAACGAACTCTTGCAAAATCATAATGAGGTAATCCCATTTTCTGAAAGTTGGGTAATACCTATTCATAAGAGAGGCGACAAAAATATGGTAAAAAGTTATAGGCCAATAAATTTAAGTTCGAATATAGAAAAATTGCTAACCAAAATAATGAATAATAGACTGGCTAAGTGGTTGAAAAAAAATTGTATCATCCATCAATGCCAAACAGGATTTATGAAGGGAAGCTCTACAATGGATAATATATATATAGTTAAAGAAATAATGCAACTTTACAAAAACAAAAAATCTCCATTGTGTATGTGTTTCATTGACTTATCAAAGGCTTTTGATACGGTTCCGAAAAACATTCTTATTCACAAGATTGGCAGTATACTTCCTCATGGCAATTTTCTGCACCTTTTGAAACGACTGATCAACGAGAAAAGTTTCAAAGTTCTATATGATGGCAATGAATCCTCCAAATTTACTTTGAAAAATGGAATACCCCAAGGCGACAGTTTGTCACCAACGTTATTTTCAATTTTTATAAATGACTTGTCAAAGGAGATTGATGCTAATCTTGGAAATTTGAATGCAGTGAATATCGGTGAAACTCAAATACCTTGTTTAATTTATGCTGATGATATACTTCTGATGAGTAACGATATAAATAGTCTAATGAACCAAATACAGATAGTCAATGAATATTGTAAACGCAACAGCCTGGATATGAATTTCGATAAAACTAAATTAATTTTTCAAAATATTAGATATGAAAATGATCACATAGAACTTAATTTGAACAATGAATTGAAACGAATTGATGTAGTGCGCGAATATAAATATCTTGGATTTTGGATAGGAAATAACACTAAAAAACATTTGTCTTCACTAACTAAGAATGGTAATAAATCGGCATATCTAACTGCTAAAAAACTAAAAGAAATAGGATGTGCGAATGGAACAATAGTGAAAAATACCTTTGAAATGTTGACATTATCAAAAATGCAATATGGTGGTGAATTTTGCTTCTACAATAAATTATCTGAATTGAATAGGATACAATTTCAATTCTATAAACGTTTCTATCATCTGATAACTACCACTGCAAATTATTGTTTGATAGGGGAGTTTGGACTATTTCCTCTAGAATATCATTTTGAAAAAGCTGCAATCAACTTGTGGATTAAAATTATCTTTAATGAAAGTAGTAGCATCATGAAAAGATGCTATAATCATGTTTCAAATAATTTAGACAATAGCAATTATTCATATACATGGTGCTGGAGAATAAAGCATCTTTTAAAGCAAATTAATTTATCACATCTTTGGTTAGATCAAAACAGCTTAGAGATAAATAAGCGCAAATGTAAAATTATAGTAAAAACCAGACTAATGGAGCATTTTAGAGCCATTTGGATAAATGATACCAAGAAAAGTAGAACCGGAATAGACTACTTGGAGTTAAGTCAATTCGATTGCAGCATGAAAAGTTATTTGACTCTGAATCTAAAATTAAATATTATAGCACCTTTGTTGAAATTGCGATGTAGGAATCATGACCTAGCAGTTAAAACTGGATGTTATAGAAATCGATTGAGCTATGACGAAAGATTGTGCAGTTTATGCGATGATAGAACAGTTGAAACTGTATACCATTTCATTTGTAAATGTGCATTGTACAATGATATCAGGCTGCACTTCACACCATTCTTTGTAGATATCTCGAAGCAAGATTTCTATGTAATGCTAGAAACTTTGGAAATAGGTAAAATTGTGACATTAACCAAATACATAAACAGTGCAAATAGTATCAGAGCAGATAAATTGCGTCAGCGACCAATGACATCGTGATAAGTATTCAGATGTATTAAAGGTTCTGATAGCGCAACATATCGTTCAATGCGAATTAGTGAGACGAACAGCAAACCGAGGTCCGGAACGTATCTAACAACTTTACGTTTCTCATTAATCGATTCTATTACAGGTAAGATGATGCGAATTACTGAATTTTCTTATGATCACAATATGATGTTCTTGTTTCATGCATGTATATCACCTATCGTTCCGGACCTCTTAATAAGTAGGACTTAATAATTAGGCAAGACGAATGCTGGCGTGCGTTATTAATTTTGAATACATATTCCGATCTGCTTTGATATGCCGTTTTTATCAAACTTTAACATTTTTCATTGCAAAAGTATGATGATGCATAACTTTAAAAGATGAAATCATGACTTGCTTAAACATATTAAATATGAATGAAAATGTCCTCTCCTTCCAGACAGAGTCATCTCGTATTTCAATGTCATTACTTAATCTCACCTCCACTTTATCATTCTGTAAATTTCTCAATCGTCTTGTCATCAATCATCTCATTCTCTTTTGTATACATATACGTGTTTTTCAATTGAAAAAATAAACGTTCTGATATTCTGATATCTGACACAATTTCAAACTACGCAGTTGATGTCATCGACACTAGCCAGAACGCCGTAGATTGCAGATTGACCGAAGCTCGCCTGATTGAGTCTCTACGCCCAAGCATCAACCGAAAACACGAGCTCCCAAATTTCTGAACACTTATAAGAACTCAGTTTAACACTAGAAAGACCGGGATTGTGATCATCCTAGAAGGACCATGGTGTCAATTTTGATATCATGCACTCTTTCACATTGCTAGGAGGCTCGGTTTCAAAGTTTGACAGTTGATTTGATTATGCGTCCATATCTGGTTCCTTTGTGTGTTTTACTTGTAGTTTTTGGTCGCACGTTGGATGACTGCCCGCATAAACAAGGATGAGCTTTTACGAAAAAATAATCACGACAAATCTAAAACTTCTGCTTGCGTACATTATTTATTTCGCATGAAAGAAAATGGTGCCTAATCATTCCTTTAATATCAGTGAAAACGACCATTGCTCCAAGCATCTCCTATTTTATCTGCCATGATGAAACAATGTAGGCCTACTTATGAACGTATATGACAACTTCATAGTTTGCATGCATCACAACGTGCAACTATCTTCTTTTCATGGGTCGCGCACTTACCACACGCCATCTTTTTACAAGAAACACATTGACCGTTTGTGAAGTTTCTGCAACCTGGCTGCTGACACTTCCGTCTTTTTTTAGGCACTTGAGAGGATGCAGATGGATGATCACCCAACCCATCAACATGTGTAGGTACAGTAGCCATTGAGACCTTTCCCAATTCATTGATGAGCAAAAGCATGAAGCTTCTTCGAGAAATTGTTGAGTTCGTAGCCTTCCTATACAAAATCCAGCTATTAATTCCAGCGATATCGAGCATATTTGCCCATACAGCAAGAGGCCATCGACGTGAGGCAGAATGAACTGTCAGTTGACGTGACATCTGATCGAAGACGTCCACAGCCACTTTATTAGCGTTGTAGAATTCAATTACACTGGGCTTTCTTTTACCATCAGGTGAACACGAAGCAGAGGCATGCATTGTGCTCAAGAGACAAACCGACTTCTTTGCTTTGCATTGGCATTGTACAAGAAACGCTGAATCATCCTGTTGCCAATAAAAGTTTGTGCTATAGAGGGACTGTCCGGCAGAAACCATCTCACTGGCAAGTTCACGGCGGTTCTGGCGAATGGTGCCAACTATAGTTGTACTATGTGATTTGAGATATCGTGCAACAGGTAGTAAAGTAAAAAATTGTCACAAGATATATTGTATCCAAAGCCAGCAATCGGAGAAGACAAGCGAATAACAACATCTGATAAAGTTTTACCATTTCGACTGGCTTTCTCCTGAGCTCCAAGGTAAGGAAGTATATTTACAACATACCTTGAATCGACTTCAGACATGATCCAAAATTTGAGGCCGTACTTGTCCGGTCTGTTTGGCATGTAGGTAATGAACGGACATCTTGTTTTTAGTGGCAGTAATTGCTGATCGATTGTGAGAGACATTTCGGGTTTGTACTTGGAAGAACAGTTACTTCGGAACATTTCAAAAAACTCATATGTGGGCGAATCTGTCATCTTGAAGCCTTGATCGTCTGGTCGATTTTACATCAAATCTCAAATGATGAATAATGTCTTTGAAACGACGTCTTGCCATAGTCTGTCGAAAAATAGGAGGTCCGTATGTGGTGTTCCACAAAAAAGGCACCGGATGTCCTTTCCTATGAATTCCACGAGCATACTGTAAGGCAATGAATGCCTCTTAAGTCATCTAAAGCAAAGTGAAAGTCTTTTTCTTCAGATTCGGCATGCATAATCGTACATTTGTGTACATGTCGAAGCATGCGCTCATTGACAATAGACTTCTATGCGTCATATGGAGATGTGATTGAAGATTTGATGTTATTTATTATTCCAGGAGACACACGAAAAATATTCGAAGCCGGTGAACGTCCTCGTCCGTATGGATGAGAAGCATTCGATAATCGATTCCACTTTGTTCCATCTTTACCATAAAGAGTTGCTTCACTGTTCGATGATGTAATGGATGTTCCAGCAATAAGTTCATCATTTGATAAATACACTTGTTCGTCATCAGTAGACAGTTCACTGTCATTAGTTTGTATAGGTCGTAGAACGACTTCACCATCATCGCTGCTGTTCGTGTCGCTTCCAGATTCGTCGGACTCTTGTAGCAATTGGGCAATGTCATTTGCACTGACATTGCGTCGGCGTCGCTGCGCTAGCACAGATGATGACCGGAGCATGATATCAGAAACTTGTGCGATCCAATGAAGTAATGACTTCTTATTCGTTCAAACACTGACGCCTTTTTAGAGAAATTTGACGCTCCCTGCGATCAATAACAAATTCAACAGTGTTGCTAAATCCAATTCACTGTCACATGACACCATGGCAATCCTACAATCATAGATATAGAAACAATGCATCCAATAGCTCGGAATCTTCCATGAACAATCAGCAACAATGAATCAATCTGTCCTATTGCTTGCTTTCTAACATAGAAGTGGATAATAGGTTTTCTAATAGACTTTCTATGGTATTGTTAATTTCTATGCTTTCTAACCAAACATGCATCTGGTATCAAAATTGACACCTTGGTCTTTCTAGGTGAAATTGATGTCATGACCACACCTAAATTCCTAATGGCACTGGATCACATCTGGCAAGCTCAACACAACAAATCAGGAAATGTCTGGACGCTTGATTGTGAATCGACTCGATCTTCACATATTTTGACACGAAAGCAGCTTGCTTGGTGTCAAAAATGACACCATGGTCTTTCTAATGTTAATTGCGACATATCTAACCTGGGTCATCGAAGCTATATTTTACCTAAGCCCTTCAGAAGTGTCTGCGGCACGAAGCGCCGGCTGTTTTTAAATCATCATTTTATTAAATACCGGTCAATAAATCGAAGGAGAGAATATTGGAATTTCCGTCAGAATGAACAAACTCCTGTACATGACCATCAACTGGCTGTGCTCTATTTCTACGTTGACTACTTGTGGTATCCAGCTTATTGAAAGGAAATTCATGGGTAATGGTTATCCTATTTTCTTCATCAAATCCATTTGTGATGAATTTTTCCTAAATGGTCCGAAATCAAGAGTGGACTTTAATAATAAGAATTACATTTCTTTGCCCTTTGTTAGTGATTCCAATTGCAGACAGTTGACTATAGTCTTGTTCGCCGCACTGGTTTGTCGGATGATTTGAAGCTGGTATTCACTTCGAAATCTATGAAGTTTATTGTGCTCCGGCCGCAAACAGTTAAGAGCTGTGATGTCTCTAGTTGCCAATTCTGTCAATCATGCGTCTCCAAAAGTCCGATATCTTGTCAGGTAAAGAATATTGTTTACCTAATCACCTGCAATATTTGCAATGAAAAGTATGTGGGGGAATCAAAGAGACAAATACGCACTCGCCTTAGAGAACATCGCTCGCGAGCTAATTCCGCAGTATTTCAACATCTTGCTCGTCATCATCAGGTGTCAATTAATAACATTTCCTGGACTATTTTACATAGCAATTCAATGAATAACAGTCTTCGCCGTAGGGTCGAGGCCAGTGAAATTCAGCGCCTCAGCCTTGCTCTCAACACCAAGTAATTGTAAATTCATTTCTCTTCTTTCTCTTGCTCATGACTAAGTCTATGACGAAACGTCGGGCACTTTAATTTTATAATACAACTTCGGTCGAGAAAATTAACTTCTTTTCCTCTCTTTGATTATCAAATACATGTGGTGTTCCCTAGTTGTGACTATCCAGCCAGCAATCACGCGCATGTTATCGACTGATACGAGAACCTCTCTCACTAATCCGGCCTCTTGCGATTGGCCGCATTGCATTTTTCACCAATCTGGCGCAACAGATCATATACAATAAAAAGATAATTCTTTTCACTAGACAGTGCATTCAGTTTTTAAGTTCGTTTTGACGCGAACTTTGAAGTGATAATTACATTTGGTCAAAACAGGCCTTCATATGCATTAATGGAGCGTCAAACTTTGCTTCAAACATGTTTGTTCTTTCCCAACTGTCTGTATGCATTTGGCAGTGGTTTTACGCTTTCGACGGTATTTAGTGTTTCGGATATGCTACAAGAACAGGGCTGTGGCGTTTCCGATTCAAATACCACTTGCTGTGCAACATGCTTGGGATTTTCTCCAGTGCAATACAATTCTGTAATTTTCTTTGGTCGAGCCATTTGCATTTTGTTTTTGCTAAGTGAAGGGTTTGTAATCAAGAAAATTGGAATAAGCAAATCTATTGTCTTGTTGTCCGTAATTGCAACATGTGGCAATATAACTATGCTCTTCGGCGTTTTATCCAGACAAAATCAATCTGTTGCTGTCATATTAATGATTCTAGGCTGTTCCATGCACATCTGTTCGAATGCTGGTGATATGGTACTTCGTAATCATATATTCACTTATTATTTTCCGCCTCTTGTACGGCACTTTGGAGTGGCATGTGGACTATCTGTCCGACTTTCTGGTCAAATGACTTCTCAACTAGTTGCAAATATTTATTCACACAAACATGGTTTACCTGCTTGTTTTATCCTGAACCTGGGCATTGGAACTAGTTCATTAGTATTAGGGACTTGAATATTCATCATTACAAGACAACTTGATAAGTATCATGAGGAAGACACAAAGAAGTCTTTGATAGACAAAGAAGAATCAAACTTTTATGTCGTGAAAAACTTAACAGAGCCTTTGGTTATGGTTACAATATTCAGTGTATCAGCCGCTAAATCTGTGTCTCTTGCGTATGAAGCGAACATCGTGCTCTTCTTGGTGGAAAAGTTCTCTATTTCGTCAAGGGAAGCAGCACAAAGTACTTCGTTGGGTCATCTTACAAGTGTTGTTCTATGCATTGTCTCTGCATTTGTCAGCCTCAAGGTTGGCTACAAAGGCTTGTGGATTTGCGTGGGAGGCTGTATAAGTACGCTTGGAATAATATTACTATTAACTACAAATACAGGGTGCGGCATAAAGATCTCCCCGATTTGCCATAGCTATGAAACGAAAAAGAAGACAGATGCAAGAATTCTTTTATATTCCAAAAGTAGTTCATATAATGCCATTATCATATTTTCTATGCAAAACGTGTCTTCTCTTATTTGCGATTCCGATTGTCTAGGTTAACAAAAGACACTACTGAAGTGACTCATCTCCGCTCTCTTATTGGCGTTCACGTGCCGTATAACAGCATTCTTGGAATTGCATTGTCATGGCGTGGAGTGGAAAGCATCGTGCCTTTGTTGTCGAGGAACATATCAAGAACGGTGAATCCGTGATAACGACGCAGCGCGCGTTCCGTAGGTGTTTTGATCTCGGTCGTCATGCTCCTGTCCCAGAGGGAAAGACGATTCGCCTTTGGGTTTCAAATTTTAGACTCACCAGCTCAACTTTAAAAAGACAAAGTCCCGGCCGACCAAGGACCGCAACAGGGGTAGAGAATGTTACACTTGTGAGAGTTTCGATACAGCACTCTCCCAGCACGTAGACATGCGGCTGCCCTAGGCATGTCAGATCGAAGTGTCCGCAGAATTTTACATTAGGAACTCAACATGCATCCCTACAAAATGATGGTCGTGCAGGAGTTGAATGAGACAGACTATGAAACCAGAACAACTTTGTGTGGAGACATTTTCAGGGAGGTTCCCCCTACAGCCGTTATGATCTGCAGCGATGAAGCGCATTTCCATTTATCGGGGATAGTTAATAAACAGAACTTTCGCTACTGGTCTGACACCAATCCTCAGGAACTTCATCAGCGACCGCTCCACAGTCCGAAAGTTACTGTTTGGTGTGCCGTAGGAAATTTCGGAGTTTGGGGTCCTTATTTTTTTGAAGAGGATGGTGTTACAGTAACGGTAACGTCTGATCGTTATTGTAAAATGCTATAGCATTTTCTCCGTTCGAAAGTCACCGATTTACTCAATGATCAGGAGGACTTGTGGTTCCAAGAAGATGGTGCTACATCGCATACCTCACGCCGGTCACTCACCATCCTCCAAAATTTGTTCCCGAGTCGTTTGATCTCTTTACGAGGTGATATTGGCTGGCCTCCACGTTCGCCAGATTTGTCCCCATGCGATTTTTTTCTTGTGGGGACACATCAAATCAAAAGTCTACAAACACCGACCAAGAAACTTGCAAGACTTAAAGACAGCAATAACACAGGAAATTGCTAACATTCCAGTCGACATGGTTCGTAGTGTAATGGACAACTTTCGCGAGAGGCTTCGCTACTGCATCGACAATGACGGCCGACACTTAAGCGATGTAATTTTCAAAACCTAAATTGACATAATTTCATACATTTACTGTTCTGGAATAGAAAATTTTTCATAGTTTTGTCGTCGTTTTCTTAACATACAAATTCGGTGAAATCAACGGGGCTTCAAAACGTAAAATATCATAATGGCATAACATGTACTTTTCTAGGATACAAATATTTTTCATATCATTATCTTCGTTTACTTTTCAATACCATATAAAATCGGGGAGATCTTTTTGCCGCACCCTGTATTTACCAACTTTACGCTGCGCCCATGGCCTTCTTTCCACAGGCTACAGTCTTGCCGGCGGCTTTGAGTCTGTTTTCACAACTCCTACCTCCAGATCTAAGACTGCATGCTATAGCTTGGAGTTTTACCGGCATTCAAGCAATGACATCGATTCTAAGTATCATTACTGGGTATCTAGTCCAAATTTCCCTAATGAGAATTAACGGGTGGATTGTATCCTATATCATCATAGGTGGCGTATCCGCGGTGATGATTGGATGTGGATTTACCGTCGCAGCTTCTATGAAAGATATGAAAGAGGAGTGAGAAAATTGTTCAAGTAATTTTAGATTGATTTTTATGTTTCATGACTTAAAACCAAGCATCAATCGATGTGAAATGTCGATCAAATTCACAATATCACAGGACTGTATTTGCTGTTACTTGTATTCATTCTTGAATGGGTTTTGCCACTTGAATTTCACAAGATATTGTTAACCCTATTTGTATCAGGGGCGGGGCATGTACGCCCCACATTATCTCCTTTGTGCCATACCCTAGATCATATTTTTGATAGTCTAAGTTGTATACGTGTTCCGCTGACATCTTTGTTACAGCCGCATGCGCTCTTGAAAATATAGTTTTACCAGAAAATGACATTTTGACTCTTGATAATTTATTCACGTGATTTTTTAGATAGTTGTGAAATGCATGTTTTATACAAGGAAACGGTGGAAGCTTGAAAAACTTGTTGAAACGACAGGAAACTTGTAAAGGCCATGAAAAGGGACAAAAATCATTATTACATAATTATTGCATACTACATTATTGCATAATGGCAGAGGAGGTGAATTTGTGATAGTGTCGTTGGTGAACTAATCTTTCACATGTTTTAATGACTGAAGCGACCCTTTTGTAGCCACCCTGCGACAAAAAATAAAATGCATCAATTCATGTTGGAAAGCTGCAACCAAAACCTCGATTATTGTTTTAAGAATGAAACTGACGGTTCGACGTTTAACTGTTTCGTAGGTTTACCGTCTTCCGAAAACACATAGGTGTGAAGTGAAGATCAGACCTGTTTCTCCGGTATCGTGAGTTCATTTGAGAGAAAGTCATGGTTTTTGCACCAAAATATTCAAGAACTTTCTAGCAAAAGTTCCCTCCCACCTACAAAATACTCAGGAGACATTATCAAAGTTGGGAAGCATTCCCCAGGCTAAATTGAGAGATACAATTCCGATAATTCTGGATGTTGTCAGTTTGTATACCAATATCGAGGCCCAGGGAGCAGTCACTGCTGTCAAAAATTTGCTACAGGAAATTTTAGACAGCAGATTTGGAGCATAAAGATTCCATCGAATAAGGAAATACTGAGCTCTATCTCAGTGTTCCAGCAATTTTTTTTCGTCAAAAGCATGGTCTGGGTTGTCTTTCATAACAGCGATTTCAGTGATTGATTGACTGGAAAAGTTATCATTATTCATCCACACATTAAGAGATCCCATAATCTATAACACGTAAGAGATCCACATCGACAGCACCTCTTGTCCATTTTACGATCGTCTATCTGAAGATCTCCAACCTAGCAGATTTACATGTTTGGCTATCTACTTACATGCTAACTCATGTGTCATCATCAGTTTACAAGGCATGCTTTTTCCTTGTTTATTTTGAGTAAACATATACTTTCAAAATTCGACGTTGCATTGTTGAAGCTATGAGTACTCAGCCGCATAGCCCACTTGTAAATAGTCGGGATGAGTATATTCACTTCACAAGCTTCAGAAGGATATGCTTTACAGCTTGAATCATCTATTATCTGATTTATGTATAAACGATGCTGTTTTTACACCAAAACCTTTTATTACCTTTCATACACACTAAAAAATTTTGACGTTATTATCTAACACAAGAGTTGCGTTAATCTAACGCTTTATTCTTCCGCTAGATATGCGTTAGTTCAACGTTAGATTTCCAGTTAGCTTTCCGCTAGAATCTAACGGCTAACAAGCAACAATGCATTTTTGAACGTTTAAAAGACAATATCACAATCGTAACATATCCCAAACAAAATGACGGCTAATGCAATGCATAACATGCAATGATATTATAGGCACAATCCGCTAGATTTTAACGGCATTTTTTTCTAACGGATATCTAACGGTATCACCACAAATATAACGCTATAATTGAAAATCTAACGGCATCCAAACGCATGTATGGTAGATCTAGCGGTAATTGGCGTTAGTTAGCCGTTATATTTTTTTGGTGTGTAGTGGCAAACTCATGTCGTTTTTGTCCGTAATCAATCAATTATGTCTCTGAATATCTCCGCTGACTGCATGCGTTGATTGTGCTGGTAAACTCATCATGGGGATGCGAAAGCAAAAATACGGCACTCCCTTTAGTAATGGCTTTAATAAAAATGAGTTGCTAAAAATATTTATTTAAATATTTTCAGCAACTCATTTTTATTAAAGCCATTACTAAAGGGAGTGCCGTATTTTTGCTTTCGCATCCTCATCATGAACACCCTCCCGTATGAGGCTATCAACTAGGTAAACTCATCATTCGTGTCATTGCCAATGGCAGGGTTGCCGTGGATATGGGGATTCTCTGGGTATACCCATGGGTATGGGTGCCCATCAGGGATGCGGAGTCCTATCATTTTGATGGGACTCCGACTCTGACTCCGGGTGGCAAGTATATAAGCCTAGTTTTTTGAAAAATTAACTGGTAACCTATAATTGATCATTATAAGCTTACCTGAACCTATTTTTAGTGATCATTGATGCATCAATTATCAATCATTTTCGATGAAAGTTTGTCAAATGTCACTTTAAGTTGGATGCATACGACTCGGCTCCTCCCAACTTGTTGATGCGTGCTTCACACGGTTTTCTCCTGTCTCTACCAGGAAGGTAAATCCACGTCCTTCTTCAAAAATATGAGTACACTTTTGATTTTAATATGGGCTTTGGAGGAGCCATCACACACGATTAACGTGAGCGTAAGAGGTAATGTTCTCAAACAAACTAGTATTTCATTTTTGTCTCTGATGTGACCTTTGGTGCGTAGGTGTGATCGAGGGTAGGAAAGTCTGTCTTATCTACAAAATCACCAAGTGAAAAGACAATCCTGGCCGGAACCGCTACATTTGGCTGATTACAAAAAAATAATATTAATTGGTACCCGCCGTTTGACGACCAACAACCGTTGAAGAGCCATTTCAATACAAGTGCATTCGTCTGAGTTCAGTTGTGTTGTAAAAGTAATGCATGAGTTGACAAGGTGATAGAAAATAATTTGTAGTGAAACAATTGTATCCAATTATCAAAGGCAGTTAACGAAACGCATCATGCTTTCAGGTCTACTGAAATTGAAATATCTAATATCGGTTTTTCTATATGAAGAAAAACAGCATATATATCAGGTTCTAATCTTGTAGGGGTATGGGGTTTCTGTGCGGATACCCACAGGTTTTTCTGTGGGTATGGAGTGGGGTAATGGACTGAAATTTCAATCCCCACGGCAACCCTAGCGAATGGGCTACCAAGTCTGGTCACTTTTTATTGTCTTCTGATAAAGCAGCAAGTCTGCGTTACATGCAACGGGACAAATGGAATATTACTAATTTAAATGCATGTTTTTGGCAATTTGGTCTTTTTTATCTTACGCACCAGGTATTTCTCATCAATGCATTCATTCTTAGTACGCATTGTGAAGATATTTAAGCATGAGGAGTTCATACTACTTATAGATACCGGAATCATATTCAAAATATTTTTTCATTATCTATGGTTTTTGGATTATGTGCATGTTATTTAAACTTCGTTAGTTCTGATGCATTTCAAATTCGGAACCACTATGATTTCCAGTTACACGTGCGACAGTAATCATATGAAATTCGCATGGATGTCCATACGATGAGATATTTTTCATGCATGCCAATTCAATTCCACGGGCTCACGCATTTGAAACAAATTTCAGAAGTGCGTCAACCTGCATGTCATTACATCCATGTTCATATCCCAAGTAACTAATTTAACTACAGCTGCAGTGTGGTTTGAATAACCGAATAGTTTTACAGCCGCATCTTTCGCTACATGTGCAATTGTCGGTCAGAGTTTTTGAAATGTTCACATGAAGTTGCATAGCATGCTGATTGGGTAGTGACATTGAAATACTAAAATAAGATGCTAAATAGTCTACGGTAGCTGAATACTATTCATAAAAATGTTAGGTCCACACTTGTATGCACATGTGCCTCAACATCAATCCAACATGTTGAAACACAAAAGCAGTCATACAGTATCCGATATACGAATTGGAAATCCTGTTCGAATGAAAGCTTGCTTGCAACTAGAATGTACTTCAATAAACTTCAGTATTTGGAGAGAATGACTTATGTACACAAGCACATTGCAAAGTGAACAAAGTTTAAAAACAAAACAATGAGCGAATACATGTCTTTGTTCTCTCACAGAGACTGCAGATTGTCTACCTTGATTGTTTGTGTACTTGTTCGGAGATGAGAAAAAATATTGAAGAGGTTTGAAAAAGAACTATTGAACTTATTTGAATACAAACTTACACATTTGTATTCCTTCCATCGCAAGGATTCTGAAGATACCAAACATGAACATTTTTGAAGAAAAAGTGAGAATACAGCATTCTCAGTCAAAAGAGTCAAGTTAAATGAC
Source organism: Prostheceraeus crozeri (assembly GCA_907163375.1). Taxonomy (NCBI): domain Eukaryota; kingdom Metazoa; phylum Platyhelminthes; order Polycladida; family Euryleptidae; genus Prostheceraeus; species Prostheceraeus crozeri. The sequence continues at coordinate 175,620 of CAJQUW010013497.1, forward strand.
CCGACGCGTTTCGTCTTAAAGACTAAAAGGTACCCTTGAGACAGTCTTTAAGACGAAACGCGTCAGGTCATTTTACTTTCAATAAAACCTCGTGACATAAAAAGGTAGAGATTTGACTTTTGATTTCGATCAAACAATAGTGAATTTAAAGAACCTCCCGTTCAGTCACCTAATAAAGTATTGGAATTAAGCATGTACATAGAAAAAATATTTCAAGTAATCATTTATCCTCATACTGATATACATTATATCAGTGGCATCTTCTCCGTACCTGCGAGGCCTTCGGCGCATCCTCAAAAATTATTTTCCAACGATTATAAAAATGAAAAGTGATAGCTTCTCGTGATAGCTGTGCACAGCTTTCCGTCTCAAAATCAGACGCTCGACCTCTAGTTGGGGTGCTAAGTCGACAATAAGGGCTGAACCGTGCAAATAGAGGGTAGAGGTCCAGATTTCTGCTCAAATACAGATTAAGGTATGAGTATTTTATCTTGATATGTATCTCTTTGGGCACTTTCATATTTAACGCATCGTCATCAGCCAAAAATGCTTGTTTTACATGGAGAATCCCTATCTAAGATATTAATTGTTTTAGTCCGCCGCAATTCACTGGTGCTACATTTGCAAGCGTCACTATGGTAACAATAATCAGCGAAGTTTAATTTTAGTCAGCTGCAAAATATTGATCTGAAATGACACGTGCACTAATATAATAAACAAGTTGAATGGTGAAATTGTACTTCAGACTTAACGAAATTGATGATATAGATATAGTTTTGTGAACTTAATGTGTTTTAAGAACGACATCAGCTGGTGTAATGCAAGCATACACCCACAGCATCGTTATAATCGATTTTGAACAATTTGCGGTTATTTATGACATCGTGGAGATCGTGTCGGCATTTTTTAGTTAATATAGCATTTCGTTAAATAATGTATCGACAACAATAAATTATTGAAAGTAGGTCGTTCATTCAACTACTTCTACAAAGAGAAATGCATGTAGTGGCGGCTAAAATACATCGAAGGTCAAAATGAAAACTAATATAGTACACAAAATCCAAAAAACTCATAAAAGAGGGTATTTTTGCGTTAAATAATTCATGTACGACTCGCAAGTGGAGCGAGCGTACAAAATATGTCACATTTGGAGAGAGGTCGATTTTTCCGGCTTACTTTTAGGACAAAATTAATAGGTAATGGCTGTTACACTGGCTGAGCTGGAACAATTTTAATCTGGCGACTGTTACACCGAATTAGCCAGCAAGACTGATTACCTAATAGATAGGACTTGGAGAGTATCAATATTAAATAAAGCACTAAATTAAACTTTGTTATATTAAGATTTTCCGAATCACCGTAGGGAAATAAGTTTGCTTCGCTTAAGAAATCACTAAGTATCTCAGAAAACATCGAAGACGAAGATAAACCAAGCAAGGCTAAGCAAGACAAGCAACGAGTCAAGACACATTCTGATGCAATTTTTGTCTTATTGAATGATCTGCAGCCATGCTTGTAGCTAATAAACATGAGGCGTGTTGATAGATATGGAAGACTTTTGCACAGGCTTTAATACCGGGTATAATAGCCACTGCATAATAAAAAAGTTATAATAAAAAACAATACCCAAAGCATTCAAATTATAGATAATTTCGTTTAAAATGTTGGTGCATCCCTTCTTAGTGTCATTCTCTAGATCGCATCAAACAGGAACACCCAACGGACAAATCTGTCCTGAGAAACATTTTATGCAATAAATACATGTTTTCACCAATTTTACAAAAAAGATTATCACCATCATTACTTTACAGCACACCGACAGTTAAATTTGCCAATACTCATTTGTGTGGAGAAATATAAGACGTCAACTTCCCTTAGTAGACTGAATGTTTCAATAAAGTAAGGTAAGTCAAACATAAGGTCTAAGTTTCGACAGTCTCTGTTACTCGTAGCTTCAGGGTGCAGTAATTTTTTACTGCGACTTGAAGTTGACAGAGACTGCGAGAAACGTTGGCTTTGTATATGCATGCATATTTTGCCTACCGTACTTTATGAAAACGTTCGTCCTACTAAAAGGAGTTCACTTTTAATAATTTTTCCCCACAGATGACCATGAACCTCCTGTGTCAAGTAAAACGTTGTCAATACTGCTTCAATCACCACCAACCTAGCTCACTTCACGCATTCTAGGCAAGCCTTCACCAATATGACAAGAATATCTTTAACAACATACGGTAACTGGTCTGTGTACACTGACAGACAGAAATACCTCAATCACAATCAAACTTGTCCCACATATTCTCAGTGTCATTCAGTAGAGCGTTTCAAAATACAGCGGAAAACGGGAACTCTGGGCGGAAAAGCGGTTCTACGAGTAAAAGTACTTGGTCGGATGGATGCATTTCCGGCTACAGTTTCAGTTGTGGATCTGTTACTGAAAAGGCAGCGCATCGACACCAAAGGCCTTGTCAATGCTGCCTCAATTCAAACCAAACGTGCCCCACATCTTCTCAGTGTCATTCACTAGATCATTTTAAAAAACAGTAGTCAACGGGCGACTCTGGGCCAAGAAATAATTCTCAAAATATAAGTACTCCTCGGATAGATGCACCTCCGGGTGCAGTTTCAGTTGTAGATCTGTATCTGAAAATGGCAGTGCAACGACACCGAAAACCGTGTCAATGCTGCCTCAATTCGAACCAAACTGGCATCAGCCAGGCATGGGAAGCACCTCGGGCAATCAACGCACGCCTTCACCAATTCTGCAAAAATTGTATTTTTCCCACAATTCTTTACACTGTCAGTCAAAACGTTGATAGTATTGTCTCAACCACAACCAACTCATTATCATTCTGCAGAGCACATCAAAAGACAACAGCGCAAATCAGGCCTGACATGCACTGCATGCTATCATCACACGTTTTCACCAATTTTACAAAACTATAATTTTCAAGAACAACTTTACATCTACAGCGAATACTTTGCGAATTTGCCTCAATTGAAACAAAACTTACCCCATACATTCACAATTTTATCTCCAGAGTATCAAAACACAAGCGTTAACCGGCAAATCTGGCCGGAGAAAATTTCACGCAATCATCACACATTTTCACCATTTTTACAAAAAATTGTTTTCGGTCATGTCTTCACGCTGTCAGCCAAAAACTTTGTTAGTAGGCCTACTGCCTCAATCAATACCGGAGTTGCCCAAAACCTCAGTATCATTCTCCGTAGCGTTTCAAAACACAAGAGCAAAGGATAACTCTAGCTTGAGAACCACTTCTCCGAGAAAAAGTACCTCGTCAAGTACAATGTAGATCTATGCTCACAGCATCATTTCAATTGGGGATCTGCATCTGAAAATGGCAGTCACAGCGTTGGCCAAAACTTTGACGATCCTGCCTCAATCACAACTAAGCTTACCCACACAACTCCCTGACTAATAGGCGACATGTAGTACTTGAATTCTGAGATTTCGAATTGAAATGAGCAATGAAAAAGATGATCAAGCGGTTTGGATCAAGTGAGTATCCACAGATTCGTGTGAATATTCATGTGCACTGATATGTAGTGACAACTCTCAGAGAAGTCTTCCTTTGTAGAGATATCCGCAGTTTAAATATTTGAGTGAATACAGATGAAACTGTGTGGGATGACCGTCATGAGCAGAGCTATCGATTCGGATTTTCTAGATATGATGGATTGATGTGTGTTTCTTGCATTTCCTATAACTTTTCTATGTTTGATCACACTAATCAATGCCCGAGGCCTAGATTCACAAGCACGAGTAAGCCCGCCGCGGTCTAGATTCATGCGACCGAGCACGCACAAGTACACCCGCTCGAGGTCAGAATTCACACGACTGAGCGCATCCGATGTCTAAATTCATACGCCGGAGCACACTGTTTGTGCGCCTGAACACGCCCGATGTCTGAAATCAGGTGTCCAAGGCAAGAATATAGACAACCGGAGTAGAGTGCGTGAGTGCATGAATTCAGACTACAGGTGTTTTCGAGCGTCCAATTTTCGTCATCGGTCGCGCTCCGGTATATGAATGTAGACAACGGGCGTGCTCCTAAGAATGATCATGAGAAGGTGTGGACCTACTTTGGTTGCAAGTGAAGCAGGATCATTTATGTTTTGCCGACGTTGTGAAGTTGTGTTGCAAAGAAAATGTCGTACAATTCGCATATTGCTGGAAACATTCAAGGATTTCGTGAGTTGTTTCTCAGGTCATTGCTGTCTGTTGCGTGTTACGTTGTAGCACCCTATGGAGTATTATCATGAGAAGGTGTGGACAGATTTTGGTTGCAAAGGAAGCGGAGTTACTAATGTTTTTCTTGACGATGTGAAGTCATGTTGCGAAGAAAATGACGTGAAATTCGAGAGATGATGGAAAATTCAAATGATTGCATGAGTTGTTTCTCAGGTCAGAGTCGCCGGTTGGATGTTGTTTTGCAAAGTCGTTTAGAGAATGTTGATAAGAAGATGTGGACAGATTGGTTGCAACTGAGCCAGAATCGTCAAGGTTTTTCTTGACAATGTGAAGTCATGTTGCGAAGAAAATGACGTGAAAATAATTCGAGAGATGATGGAAAATTCCGATGATTGCATGAGTTATTTCTCAGGTCATTGCTGTCCGTTGCTTGTTGCGTTGTAGCACCCTATGGAGTATTATCATGAGAAGGTGTGGACAGATTTTGGTTGCAATTGAAGCGGAGTTACTAATGTTTTTCTTGACGATGTGAAGTCATGTTGCGAAGAAAATGACGTGAAAATAATTCGAGAGATGATGGAAAATTCAAATGATTGCATGAGTTGTTTCTCAGGTCAGAGTCGCCGGTTGGATGTTGCTTTGCAAAGTCGTTTAGAGAATGTTGATAAGAAGATGTGGACAGATTGGTTGCAACTGAGCCAGAATCGTCAAGGTTTTTCTTGACAATGTGAAGTCATGTTGCAAAGAAAATGACGTGAAATTCGAGAGATGATGGAAAATTCCGATGATTGCATGAGTTATTTCTCAGGTCATTGCTGTCCGTTGCTTGTTGCGTTGTAGCACCCTATGGAGTATTATCATGAGAAGGTGTGGACAGATTTTGGTTGCAATTGAAGCGGAGTTACTAATGTTTTTCTTGACGATGTGAAGTCATGTTGCGAAGAAAATGACGTGAAATTCGAGAGATGATGGAAAATTCAAATGATTGCATGAGTTGTTTCTCAGGTCAGAGTCGCCGGTTGGATGTTGCTTTGCAAAGTCGTTTAGAGAATGTTGATAAGATGTGGACAGATTGGTTGCAACTGAGCCAGAATCGTCAAGGTTTTTCTTGACAATGTGAAGTCATGTTGCGAAGAAAATGACGTGAAAATAATTCGAGAGATGATGGAAAATTCAAATGATTGCATGAGTTGTTTCTCAGGTCAGAGTCGCCGGTTGGATGTTGCTTTGCAAAGTCGTTTAGAGAATGTTGATAAGAAGATGTGGACAGATTGGTTGCAACTGAGCCAGAATCGTCAAGGTTTTTCTTGACAATGTGAAGTCATGTTGCAAAGAAAATGACGTGAAATTCGAGAGATGATGGAAAATTCCGATGATTGCATGAGTTGTTTCTCAGGTCATTGCTGTCCGTTGCTTGTTGCGTTGTAGCACCCTATGGAGTATTATCATGAGAAGGTGTGGACAGATTTTGGTTGCAAAGGAAGCGGAGTTACTAATGTTTTTCTTGACGATGTGAAGTCATGTTGCGAAGAAAATGACGTGAAAATAATTCGAGAGATGATGGAAAATTCAAATGATTGCATGAGTTGTTTCTCAGGTCAGAGTCGCCGGTTGGATGTTGTTTTGCAAAGTCGTTTAGAGAATGTTGATAAGAAGATGTGGATAGATTGGTTGCAACTGAGCCAGAATCGTCAAGGTTTTTCTTGACAATGTGAAGTCATGTTGCAAAGAAAATGACGTGAAATTCGAGAGATGATGGAAAATTCCGATGATTGCATGAGTTGTTTCTCAGGTCATTGCTGTCCGTTGCTTGTTGCGTTGTAGCACCCTATGGAGTATTATCATGAGAAGGTGTGGACAGATATTGGTTGCAATTGTAGGAGTCATCGATTGGTTACCGTTTTTGTAATGCCGTTTCGAGAATCGTCATGTGAAAGTGTGGGCATACTTTGCTTGCAATTGAGCCAGAATCACTAATGTTTTTCTTGACGTTTTAAAGGTGTTGTGTATATTTTTTGTCAACGATGAGGCATGCTGAAAATTCAATTGATAGTGTATTATTTAAAGAAACCGATTGAAATACTTTTTTGCTAACTCTACTGTGCAATCGTGTATAACACGGTATGAAACTCATTTTTGGAGAGCATGGTTTTAAAAGGTGGCTTTAAAACATGGCTTTGGGAAAATGTGCTATGAAAGATTGCACAACTATGTGAAAGAAGTCCTCTTGTTATCTTCCAAACATTTCTGCTCTTTTCCTGATGTAATTCTTTATAGGTTCCGGTGCCATGTTGGTGCTACTTTTTGGTAGAATTACATGACAACACCAAAACATATTTTGATTATTTTCAACAATTTGAATTTTCGGAAATTCAATGGGACCAACTACGTAGAGGAGGAAGAATAAAAAAACTTATACTTCCTCCTCTACGTAGTGGGTCCCATTTAACAAAAACGGGTGGTCGCATCTGACCTCACTACAGAATGCACATCATGCAGCAACAATAAGTCCGCAGAGATGCGAAGGAGTTGTGGCTGGCAGTGTGTCTGAAAACGGCAGATTTACAATCAGCAGCCATGTTTTCAAACTTGCGAAGGATCTGCAGAACAGAATATTACATGGAACTTAACGAAACGTGATGTAAATCTGAGTGAGATGCCATAGAATATTGCTGTAGCTCTGCAGAATTTTTGGCAATGAAGAATGGGAGTTGTGACTACCTTTGTTTTTGAAAATTTGAAATTCGATTAAAGAGGTCATCTTGTGTAGGCCCTATAGGACAAAGCACTGCATGGATTTTGATGAAAATTGACGCAAATGTGAGTGAGATGCCATAGAACGTTGGTGTAGCTCTCCGGAATTGTCTGCAACGAGGAACAGTAGTTGTGACTAGCTGTGTTTTTGAAAATTTGAAAATCAGTTGCGTGAGCTGTAATTTTTAGCCTATAAATTCTCTGTAGGACAGGGCACTGTTTGGATTTTGATGAAACTTAATGTGAAGGTGATAGAGGTACCGTGGAGCATTGCTGTAGCTCTACAGAATTTTTGACAATGAAGAATGGGAGTTGTGACTTTTTGACTGAGTGTTAGAAATTCAACATTCATGTCGGTCATCTTGTGTAGGCCCTGAAGGACAGTACGGCGCATAGAATTTGATAAAATTTGGATTGATGCTGAGTGTGGTGCCGTTGAGCATCTTTCTAATTCTACTTAATTTTCTGCAGTGAGGAAAGGATGTTGTGGGTAGCTGTGTTTTTAAAAATTGGAGATTCAATAACCTGTTGGACAGGGTTTTCTATGACTTTCTATTAAACTTGATGGGATGATCGGGGCTTCTTGTAGCTTTGGTTAGGCTGTATTTCGTTTTCTGAAAGAAAGCGCATGAGATTCGTTTTGTTTTAGTCTCTCGGATGGCTGCATTTGTTTAGGTGGTAAAAAATTATGAGTCGAAAATGTTTCCGGCTGTCAATTGTGCGACTACAAATTTAGAGAGTATTTGAGAATCTATTTTGCTAGCTGTTGTCGATGTATGTAAAAGTCAATATCTCAAGGTCTTCTAATATTGAAATGATTTCATGACATGACTTTGAATGACGAAATTCTTCCATACCTCATTACACGAAAGAAATTGAAACCCTCAAATCAACCCACTATAATTTTGTTGTTATCGGACGTTTCTTCGTCACAGCATTGCCACTTTTCAAAGGAAAAAATTTTCAAAAAACAGCTTGCAAATGTGCCCTTCCCACAAATAGTTTACTACTGACAATAGAATTGAGAATCAAAAGCCATTTTTCTATTTTCAAGTTATATTTGCAGTAATTTCTCCGATATTTTAAGTTTCCATAACTTTCTCGACGATCATTCACATATTTATCAACCTTTATTCATTCACATTTTAAAAATTTTCGCATTTGTATCAGTGAATTTCCATATTTTCAAATTTCGAGCACTGCTGATACTTCTTTGTGAAACGCAATTCCTCTGCAGACTGCTTAATAATACTGATTAGGCAGTCGAAATTAACAGCGTTTCACAAAACCAAATATTAAGCAGTGTGGGACTAATATAAATCACTGCTTAATATGTGGTTTTGTGAAGCGCTGCTAATTTCGACTGTTTAAATCACTGCTTTAAATTTATTTTATGAAACACAAAAAATTTTCCACACTGATATAGAGTACTAATTTATTTAATGAAACGGGCCCCAGATAATGCTGATTGCCTCAAATAAAAAATAGATAAGATTATCAACAGCAAATAAAGCACTTGAAAATTGAGATTTTGTTATATTAGTCGTTTGTCGCCTAGAAATCTGTTTAGTTCTTTTCAGAAACACTAAATTTCTCAAAAAATTAGAAAGTGAGGCAAGACTATGTAAGGCGATGAAAGACAAAGAGGTGAACCTAGTCACTTTCTGATACAAAGACCTTTTTCTTGTTACATTGAGTGGTTCTGTTATCTGATATAGCTGAGAAATACGATGCGTGATAGTATAGATAGATGAATATTGTAATGGATCAGCCGGTGTAATAGCCAGGAGACCAAACTTGTACCGGTTCAGCAGATGTCATAGAAATTGCCATAGATTTTTGTCATTACTATTTTCAGCTGGTAAATTTTGAAATATTTGTCTACTGCGTCACTATGACGAAACATCCACTCTTGCTTCCGCATTTAAACACTAGAATTATTTTTAGTCATTAAAATCTGTGCGAAATCCCATTGGTGTAATGTATTTCAGGGAGAAGTAAATGCAGAAATTCAGAAAGAGATACATATCAAGAATTGTTCACAGGATGAAAATTAAGATATAGGCAAAAATCTGGCCCTCTACCCTCAATTTGCACGGTTTTAGAGTTATCCCCCCCACTACTCAGAGTGAACAGTTTTGCAGCACGTGCTTGAATCACAGCTGTTTTCTTCGAACTATTAGACACACAAACTGGTCGTGTGTTTAGACGGAGCACTGATGTTCAGACAGCGAAAGAGAGTTGTGTTCGTGTGAGAGGCAGTAAGCGCACGCGCCCGCGACAATATTGGCTTTCCCGAAAGACATAATGCTTTACCTTCTCCAATTTTTGCAATGAAATTCTACGCAATTCTTGATCGAGGCGTGGTACCTAAATATAATAAGGGAACCGTAACCCAATTTTTTCCTGGCTTCGCTTAGTGTGAGAGAGGCCACCACGTCAACTGTAGCAGATGGCTAACGTTCAGACATGACTGCGATCAGATGATGAGCGTTCTCCAATGAATGCACAGTAATACATCTGACTCGAACACCCAGATTCGGTAGAATTCCATAATTTGTTTTTACGTGATTGATGTGACGCTATGTTTAGTACTGCAGATGAGATCATAACCACGCCTTTCGTCCGAAGGGAATATACTGAAAAGATGACAGTCGTCAAGCAAGGTAGGCTAACACCAGATATAAAAATTGAAACTACTCACAGAGAAAGAAATAAGAAATACACAAGACATTTTAATCCATCAAAATTTCAAACATGTGAGTGGCTGACCGGCCCTGAGAAACACAAGAAACTGTTGACATTGCCTACTTTTTTCTCGAGAAAATGTGGTATGGACAGAAAGAGGATATAGTGATCTCAGCTCCTTGAGTAAGGCGGTTAAGCGACATGAGCATGAAAGTGCACATCACTTCTCATGTGCACTTTCACTTGACCTTAAAAAGTGTTCGGGAAATTGTTATTAAAAATTCAGCTTTTATGAAAATCAATGCTGTAACATAAAAGTGTTTAGTATAGAAATAGTATTCCAATGCCGAGTGAAGGCCTGTGGTCTAGGAGCACGCGACGCCACTGATCAATATGTTTATTTTAAGCATATGATTAAATCACAGCATAGGTGAAAGATTTGATATAATAAAAAGTAGGAAATAACTTTGATTTATCTAGCGCAACATGGTTCATCATTTCAGAATTTCGCTTAGAATGCTGAACTGTGAAACCCATCACACAGCTGCCAAAAGGTCGAGAGTTTTAGATTGAAACTACATATTGCTCTGTCGCATCTTTATTCGCGATTGAGAAAATTAGAAAGTCTCGATTTCTTTGTCAGTCCATCGAACACTCTTTTTACATCTCCCTGCTGCACGGGTTTGTATACTCAGAAATATGCGAGTTTCGGAGGGTGTCCCGACTTCAAAACCCTGAAATGCAATATTATAGTTTTGTTTAACAAAAACTTATTGACAGATCTCATTTAAGATCAATGTTCATGAATTCTAATTATTGTTGTAACATTTCCGAAAATTGTCACATTTTGACACGATGAGACTGCGTGAAGGATTGGGGTCTTCTTTTAATGCATAATTGCAAGAATCTCACTGCCCCACCAGAAAATGATGAAAACCCTGGATATCTGAAAATTCCCAAAAAAGAACAATTGAATGAATATACTAAAATATACGACATTTTTTAGCTTTTTTTAATCAACGGTCACAAATATTCAATATGGATGAAATCATTTGTTGATTGACATATAGGAAATCATTGGGACATCAAAAAATTACTTGAAATTTTTGTTGAATGATAAACCTGTGAAACAAACAATAAATATTTAAACAATGTATCGACAATCAGACTCGAGTTATTGCATTACGTTTATTATCACTGCTTGTTTGACACTTGAGGAATGGGACGAACTGATGAATCAGCGCGTTGCTGAATTAAATCTGAGTTATAGGTAGCTTATCAAATACGAGTTCTAATCTGATCACTTAATCAAACAAACAGCAGTGCATCCGAAATGAAGAAAAATACACATATAATGCGAGCATGAACACATAAAATGCGAGTATGAACATCTCGTGATGACTAGGCATGCATCGAAGTTACATATCTATGGGATGTCAGGTAAACTGATGTATTTCCGTGAAATAAATAATAACTCTCATTTATCGTATACATCTAATATAAGATATATTCTTCAGAATATAAATGTTTCCAATTAACATTTTTAGAAATGAAATAAAATGCGAATTCTAACATTTCGGAAACAGTGTTTGAAATCTATGAAATCTAAGGTGCACTCCAGCATTTGTTGAGATTATGTCTTTCTCGTTGTTATTGCAGTCCCATGATGAGCAAAGCTGTTTCACTTTTCTTGCTACTTGACCGCATAACAAAGAAATAACGTAATCATAGAGTAAGTATATTAGGTAGAGTGGTAACTTGGCATTCGTTAAATCCCCAATGTGTACACAGTTTCGATTTCATTAAATGAACATTAATCGATACCAGGTCGAGACCCAGTGCCACCTGTGAGATATGCAATTTTTGCACGTTTGGAGAAACGTATACGAATTTGACTGATAATGATGGCAACACAGAACAAGGAATAGTATTCCACAAAGCCTCCATGTCACGTCAACTTGGAGAGGCAATATGGTTTGTTAAATTTGCAATTCGATGGGTTACCATCACTACAAGCTCAGCTTTATTATAATAAGATCATTTTCTGAAGGGTGATCATGTCAGAAAATGCCACTGAAAGAGCAAAACTTTATAATCAAATAAGCTTTTCATAATTAACTTGAAAATATGTTGATGGATCCACATAACTATTCAGATTCAAGAAATGACGCCATGTGAATCATAAAATCATGCCGCTGAAAATTGAATTAAAAAATGACATCTCAGTTAAGAAGCACAATGAGATCTCAACTTTTCCTTGAAGACTTGCAGGGACTTGCATTATAGCGTGGTTCATGAAATTTCCTTGATCATCAGCTTAATTAAGATGCCTGTTAGCGAATATTCATTCCTTTTGATATCCAACTTGTTTCATACTACTTACAAAGGGGCTTCATATCGGTGGTATATAAATTTGCTAAAATTTAGCTTTTTAAAAACTGCTCAAATATTTTTTTGGACAACAGGAACGTAATCTCCACGAAAAACTGTATCTTTTGATACAAAAATTTTCACTGTATGCAGATACCTTTTTGAGTCTACACTCTACCTACTATACTGTATGCTAACTTGCTAGAAGTGCAGACAAATTCAAAACGATGGCACATGCTGCAATTTAGCAAGTGGGCCAGAAACAATTTCTAATACCTTACAGAGATAGGAACAAAGTCGAGCGTTGCTTGCTGATAGCTGTAATTAATATCAAAGTGCTTCGATTGCCACTCTTCCTTCAAATTCGAAGAATTCAGACCATTACACAGTTTTATCGATAATGTTGGTCCTTCCGATCATTATTAAAGAAGATAGCAGGCGCACGAAATTTTGTGCACCTGATGATTTCAAGATCCTCTTCTCAGCATTCCCCATTGCATATACTGAATGCAGCAAGACACCGACGTGTGTGTTTCATGTGTTCAAAGTGATATTACAAGACGGACGCTACTCACAGGCTGCTGTCCAAAAGCCGGCTGACTGCTTATTGCTTGATTCTGTTGTTTTGATTTCAACGTAATGATAATCATTCATATTAGTTGACTTTCTGTGACTTTGACTTTGTGTGAATGCATGGTTGAGAATTGTACTTCTTAGCCAGGAAATAAAAGCATAGATATCTAGCCTGCGGCACGATGCTTTTCAAAAGATGATAACGTGATGACGAGAGATGTTCGAAGTTGTCTAGAAATACCAATGTGTAATAAATTCAGCATATTTGACTTGACAAGTAAAACTTTCAAAATTTCTAATTGTGCTACTGTGTTTAAACAAAAGATGGCTTATAGTGCATTTTCATAATCAGTTTGACATATCAGAAAGAAGTATTCACTAAGTAAGTTTGTAACAATCATTTCCCTCCCAAGTGCACGAGTCACGTGGAAAGTATACCGACCGGTGACCCGTATACCCGTTTCCATCTTGAATCTGTACCTAAAGGTCAGACTAAAGGCAAAACAATTGTCAGAATAGGAGATTTCGAATGCTTATTTGACATTTATGCTACGAAGGTGAACCGGATAGATCAATTTGACATGCTAAGTATGTGGTGCCGTGGATTCCATGTGATTCGGAGAAATGTTTAAAAAGTTATAGAGGGAGGGGCGATGGAGGGAGTCGATTGAATGCCCGCTGCTTTGATATTCCTTTCCCCTCCCCCTCATGCAAATTCCTGGCTGAGAAGGTACATGTATATCCGAAAGCCGCTGACTTAATTCACCCTCGGAAAAAAAGAAGCAAGGAAGTTCCTCTAAAAGTCAGAGTTTGAATCTTTAAATCAGCTTAAAGCTTGACAGATAGCAAGTGTAAACTAATTGAAGTCTCCTGTAGATGCCACAAACCTCGATATCTTAACACACAAAATAAAGACATTTTTCTTTTTGACTTTTTTTCCAGATAAAGAGGACGGAAATTGAATAGATCAGAAACTCAGAGTCAACTTCCAAAAGTTGTAGCTGTTCTTCTCCCGGAATTTCTAAGAAGGAGCATACTTTCGCCCGGAAAAAGAGAGTAAGGGAAATTAGAGAAGAGTAACACCGGCTTGTATAGGGTTGAGATAGCTTCTGATCTGCCGGAATGCCATCCAGTTTCTACGTAAGAATATAGTTTCAATTTTATTTGCTGTGTAATAATCCGTCTTTGACAGAACGGCCATTATTTTCTTCTTAACTTAATTGAATTCACATTACGCCAAGCAATTTCCAAACCTGTGAGCAGACTGCATCGCAACAACTTTAGTGTTTGACCTCAAAGTGTCATTTTTAGAGCTACAACTGCGACTCATGCACTGCGCCAGAAAATGAGAAAGTACTTCCCACAGCCTGTAGTGAATCTTAATGCAATCTTCCTGTCATAGACGTTGTCGATAATCGAAAACTTCCTGAAGATCAGAAAAAGCAAACATTCGTCAGCACTTCAATCTCAGGAAATTTATCATTTACTAATTCATATTTTACCCACTGAATGTTGAGATTAAAATCTTTGTTTGCGATTAAAGTTCTGATACTGAATAGATATTTACTGTCTGTTCCCTTTAATCACACAATTGATGCCTTGCCGGAAGAATTAATGAATTTTGACTACATATTTCATGCACTTTGAAAACACGACTTGTTGCCTCAATTATCTTCAAAAGATTTCGTTCAACGGATGAAAATCTGATGCAGAATAATAAGCAATAGAAGATATTTAAAGTGTGACAATGAATAGTTGGTAGATGAAATGTAGAATGCAAACATAAGACGAACGTTCGCGCTATTTAAAAGTATCAGGACCTGGGGGGACTGTATCATCTTCTTTTTGTGTCTCCTAAAATTAGTCAGACAGAAGCTTATTTTTTGACTTTCAGTCTGTATGTTTGTTGTGGTTTCAATAAAAATGTGGGCAAAATCGACCTACTGTAAGCTCATTTTTAAAAGTACTTTTTAGAAAATTGATTGTTTTCATTTAGAGTAGCAGTGATTATTATTGAATATTTATGCATGTGCAATTCGAGAATGTTAACATACACATTCATCTTATCTCCCAAGATGAGTACATGTATGATAATTGTACTTGCACATGCTATATAAATATATATATATATATATATATATATATATATATATATATATATATATATATATATACTCATTGACATAATTAATGAAACAAACTATCATTGGCTTCAATTGAAGTTTGTTTCATTTTTTTCTCAGATATGATGCAATATCTCGCTTTCTATGTATTACCATTCAACACATTAGAGAATGGAGAAAGATCTATGGTGGTCAAATTTCAAATTTTGATATCGATACAACTGTCACAATTGCTTTTACAAATTGAACATAAATCCAGCTTTTGTAAAATAAAATGGCACACGATCAGTTTACCAGAGGTATGGCTATTGGAATGATTCGTTGTGGTAGAAGTTGTGCGAGTGTTGCCGAAGAGCTGCAACTATCGAGAGTCGTTGTTTGGAGGTGGTGGTGTCGATGGAAAGCAGAAGGAGATGATAAAAAGAAGGAAGGATCTGGTCGACCAAGAAAGTGTGCAGGAAGGACAGACGCACGTCTAGACTTTAGCTGCAAAGAGGAATAAATTTGTGTCAATCCCAAAGCTAGTCGTACACTGGAAGAGTGCCTCAAACATAGACTGTAGCGTTCAAACGGCTTACCGAAGATTGCGAGAAGCTGGAACTCGATCGCGACGACCAGCTGCCCTAATTCCACTGAGTTTTGAGCACCGCAGAAGACGAGCTGCCTGGTGTGATGCTCATCGCTCATGGTATGACCATCACTGGCAGAAAGTCTTGTGGACCGATGAATCGAGATTCACTCTGGATTTCAATGACGGTCGTGTCAGAGTGCATCGTCTTCCAGGTGAGTGCTTTGCCCCTTGCTGTACTAAAGAAAACGACAGATATGGTGGTGGAAGTGTTATGCAGTGAGTAGTGATCCCATGACAAATTCAAGCGCAAAATGTGAAATGATAAGTCATCATGCTGACTCAGCCCCCCTCTGGAGAGAGGAAGGACATGGCCAAGGATATGCTGGGAGGGATCGGACCGAGAGGAGGAGACCGTTTCCTCCCCCCCCCGCCTCCTGTCAGACTTCCAACTTGGGTGGGAGTAATTGTAGAAAGTCGTGCGATAGCTCGTTTGAAAGCTAAGAGTGAGACCAATGCAGTGGAAAGCATCGTTTGTGTAGGTTTTCCTTGGTTTAGAGAGGAGAGTGACTTGAAAATGTCAGGAATCTCCGAAAAACGACAGCGTTGGAATAGGCAGGTGTTGGACGTTTTGGAATGGGAAAGGTCGTATTTTGGGGTGAAGGAGTGTCTGGATGGACAAACGGAGGGCAGATTCGGATTCTACGTACAATGTTACATGATTAGGGTGACTTTCAAGTCAATCGGAGAGAAAAGTGCTAACCTTCACTATGGGGCTCCGACACTTAGGACATTTTGTGAAAAAAAAATTTAAAATGTCAGAATTGAGGTCCGAGACCCCTCCCATCGTGTTTCTCGTCAAAAGTTGGGTCGGTGATGTGTCGATGAAAAAACACCCCCTCCCTCGAGTCGAACTCTGTCAAAAGTGATGTTTTGACCAAAGTTGCTCAGAAACATGTGAAACAGACTTCCATCAAGATTTGGTGTTGAAATTCCCACAAAAAATTTTTTCGAACTTTTCTTCACTATGGGCTCCGACACTTAGGACTTTTTCGTGAAAAAAATTTCAAAATGTCAGAATTGAGCCCTGAGACCCATCCCGTCGTGTTTCTCGTCAAAAGTTGGGTCGGTGAAGATTCGGTGAAACAAAAGATTTCTTCACTATGGGCCTCCGACACATAGGATTTTTCGTGAAAAAAAATGTCAGAATTGGATACTTTGAAAAAACGACAAACGACGTTTTTTCAACTCGGCTTCTGGTCATCGTAGAGAGTCGAGGGATGGCTTGAATGAAAGGTGAGAGCGAGAAAACGTGACTGTCAAACTTTGAAGTCAATCGGAGCACTAGAACCGGAGATAGAAGTGTTTGAAGATTTGGATGATTGAGATTACGTCATCAGCTGATCGCCACAAACTATATAAGTGGAGTCTCTACTTGTGGGAATCAGTTCTCCTCCCGACTGGGTTGGGGTAGGTGAACTCCAGAGCTCCGATGATAGCATTGGAAATCTCTAAAGACCGGGTTTCCGTAGGAAACCAAGGCAGATTTTTCGATTGCCGCACTCACCTAAGGTGTCAGATTGAGTGAAGAGCCAGGAGATAGCCTAGTCTCCAGGCCATAAAAGACTCCAAAACTTTAAAGGATTGTAACTTTGCTTCTACAAGTCCTTTTGACTTGATTCAAAAAGGTTCGAGAGGTCATGGTTCAGGTCAAGTCATAGATTACATACAAAATTTCATAAATAGTGCTAAAAAGTTGAAAAATTTAAATTCGTTATTTTTGGAGGTTTTCTGGGGTTTTCGACCCTGCTGAAGTCAATGAAAGCATGTATAGGTGTGTACGAGCCAGTCTTCTCATGTCTTTACATTATACAAGCGGCTTTTCACTGAAAGCGAGCATGGTATGGAGATTTTCGCTGTAATATTCCAATGACAGGGTGTTCCTTCGGGACAGCGGATGATGCTGTAGTGATGAGTGTGGCAAGGGAGTGTGTCAAATTTTAGACCGAAGCTTCTGTGGCAACTCATGTTGGGCATTTGACACAGTTCTCAACGTAGCACTTTGAACGTCAATCGGTTGAGTCTTAGCTATCTTGTCATGGGTGGCTACTAAACATCTCCATTGCAAAACGCTTGTGAATCACGGCTTGCCATCAAGCACGTTTCATGTCTGGCTATCAAGTCATCTCAACGTGAGGTGGAGACCTTCGATATAATAGTTCCTACGGTGAGGCGTCAATTTTTGAACGGCGAGCACTGCCACAGATGGAAGGAGGGCAAGGGACGGTATCATACTTTAGACCGAAACCGCTGAGCTATCGCTTATGTTTGGCATGTGACACCGATCTCAACGGACTCTTTTCAATCGCTTGGTCATGAGTGCTTTAGCCATCTCCCGTAGGTTTTCTTTAAGATTCTCCACCAACGCTGTGAGACTGCCTCTGACCGAGGCTAAATGAAATGGAATGAATTGGAAGGGACATTCATGCGCCACACGCAACCACAAGCTCATTTCTCTCTTCGCTAGTGAACAAGCTCTTGTTAGTGTAGTCAGAAAGTTTATCATGTTTTGCAAAAACAAAGTTGTCAAGTACTTTTACCGTGACACACGTTTGGGAAAGTAAAGTTTG